>JAVJIF010009570.1:0-173903 GCA_038442645.1 Agave tequilana
ACTGAGATTCGCGACCACCATTAGGTTCATGTCATCCATGTTAAAACTCTCTGTTGTTTCATGATCCCTGCATGAGGGAGAGACAATAGGGTCAGAAATGACTAATGCCTGAAACACCACACACACACACACACACACACACACACACACACACACACATATATATACACAGATATACACACACACACACACACACACACACACACACACACACACACACATATATATATATATATACACACACACACACACACCATACACACACACACACCACACAACACACATATACACACACACACACACACACACACACATATATATATACACACATACACACACACACACACACACACACACATATATCTTAGAATACAGAGAATTAATCAATTGGCACAAACACCATCTATATTCTGGAACAGGACACGAGATTCATTACTATAAAAAGAACAATAAACTGTAATGTTTCTTCCAGGTGGTAATTGTGCAATAAAGATTCTTTTTTCTCTTTTTTTTTTGGGTGGGGAAGGGGGGGTGGATTGCAATCTTTATATTAAAATTTGCTATTGCTCTTGAATAATTGTAAGGTGTCATTAAACCTCAAGTCATTACTTCTATATAAATAGAGACAGGACATCATGATAAGATTTGTTCTACATAAACAGAAAATTACCATTGAAGAAAGGTGGAGATTATATACAGTCCATTGCCATACAGATGAATAAGCAACAATATATGTGAGAAATCTAAGACACCAAAGGAAAATCCAAGTATCAATGCAGCAGAAAACTTTGAACAATTAAATTAAGAATTTGTAACATGTTGAAGTACTTACTTTCTATAAAGTGGTAACTCTTCGTAATGTTCATAGTCATGCTGCAATTGGATGATGATACAATCGTTCCTCCAACACTTACGAATAATGCGAGTTCCAAGCTGTGGTCACGTGAAGAAATGTAAATGCAAAGAGGAAGTAACTATAATGATGAAAAATAAACAACTACTTTGAATTTTGTTTTCCTTTTACTGGGAATAAGGATATTGTTGGTACCCTAGAACCATCAGATTAAGGTTTGGGTTAAGTGGGCTAACCATGTATATTGATCAAACTTATAACACTTATCACAGTAAATGGTGGTAAACAAGTATATTTTAAATTAAAATTGATGAGGCTTGAGCCATGGGGTTACTGGAAATTTCTGCACATAGAATAGGGGTTACCGGAGAACACATGGCTTAATTTCGGAAAAGTTACATTTGATGTTTTGGTTTCCAGAAAGAAAAGATGGTGGAAGTAGTAGTATGATAATAAAGTTGAAGAGGTGGCTGGCAGTAATCTCTCCCCTTTTCCATGTGGTATTTGTGCATTAATCACTTCATCAGATACTTTCTTAAATGGAAGGACAATCTAAAATGTATGCAGGATCAAGTGTAAATTAGACAAAACTATAAATGTACTTGAGATTGTTTGTTAGTGGGGCAAACATGAGACCAACAAATTTCCCTCTTAGAATTTGCATTATATATAATAAGAGATGCACTCAATTAAATAACTTTTGGACATCTTAAAAATAATCTTTCACAAGTATCTTTTTTGTAGTATGTTGTGTATATGTACAGTGTATATGTACATATGTCTACATGTGGATATGTGTGTTAGGCTAGAACTCACTAAAGAGTTTACACAATAAAAAAAAATCCTCCCTACATTCCACATGAGTGGAGTCAATAAGTATTAAATAGTAGTGTTAGTAAGTGCACCTAGAGTGTTAATAAGTAAAAATCAAAGCCAAACTTAAGATGGAAAAGGAGTTAAAAATTATTTCTTTTACATTTAGCATGTAGTCAAACCTTATTTGTATGTGTGTATGTATTTTGAGAAACTGTATGTATGCACATATGTATGGTTTATGTACGTTGCATACATATGTATATATAATATGGTTTAAAACTGTTACACATTTCTCCCCACTGAATGCCCTAGGTACATATATGGGCGGGTCAAAGTTTTCAAAGGTAGTGGATTGAGTGGGAAAATCAGCAGGTGATATGAGAGTTTTCTGGTGGAGAATGTGTTAACTCCCCATTTTGGGGTGAATGTAAAGTGTGTAGTTTATCCAATACACAGATATATAATACATGCATGTATACAAGTGTGTGTATAAAAAGACGGTTGAAGATCTTACCTCTTTCATTGAAGAATTAGAGATAAATTCTTTCGCTTTTTCTTTCATCGCACTTTCATTGTCTCTAAGGATCTGCTCAACTTAATGGGCCAAAAGTCACCAGCAAAATATGGCAATTTCTCAGGAACAACATTGATCTTCTTTTTACCACCATTTGTGGTAAAGTGTTTGTCAAAAAAATTTGTACTGCCAACCACAATGTTTTCCACCTCAGCTTTATGTATGAGTTCTTGATACCTGCCAAATATAAACCTTAACATGTTAAGTCTGGGCCAAGTGGATCTGGGACAAGTTCGCATTTCACATAACACTCACCAGTTTCGAAGCAGATCACGTGTCATCACCTTCTGTTCCTTTGGATGGCAGTACAGGATATAATCAACTTCCTCTGTGCAAGGTTCTCAATATCGGATATCGAAATCGTATCGGATGGGGTTTTTCATATCGGATATCGGATATCGGGGAGATATCGGGGATACGCGCGCATATCAGGCGTTCATATTGGACAATATATATAATGAAATATTGATAATTAAGAGTTGGTTTAGGGTCACACATATCATCTATCTTATAAAAATGATGTAATATGCTTGCAGAGACAGTAAAAAAGCACGCAGTCCTGCAATAAATTAGTTATTTCATACCGGTGATATATCGGACGATTTATCGGCCAATATCGGGAAATTTATCAGGCAATATTTCAAATATCGGCCGTTTTTTGCTGCAAACGATATGGCGAACGATTTTCCCATATCGTATTGCCAACAGGCAAAAAAGGAGATATCGGACGATATCTCGACCGTATCGGCCGATATTTAAAACAGGGCCTCTGTGGTGGGCCAGGCCCATAAATGGAAGCTGTTAAAACCCCTCATCTTGCAGTAGAGAAGGTACCCAATCTGATGGCAAAATAAAGAAATTGAACAAAATTGAACGCAATAAGTTTATAACTTTGAGCTCAGACATAGGCCATATTGAATATATGATCAAATTAGTGATTCAATAAAATTTCCTAGACAAGTGGAAGCAGCTTTAACGTATCTTAAGTGTGTATTGCATATATCTCCTAGTGGATTCTAGATAGAAATCATAAAATCCTGAGTAAGAAAAACATGCATAGATGGAGGACTATGGTCATCAGTTCATTTTAATAAGATGGAACTACTAGAAGATTACACGAAATGCAAGTAACACAAGCATGTTTTCAATATTAAATTTGATACTTTGAATTGTATGCCAATTTTATGTAGTAAGAGTCGAGTTGGAATAACATGTCAATGACCAATTTTGATGCTTTACTTAGTTTCTATTTTAAATCCAATGAAGAATCCGAACCACGCAAAAGCTGATAAGAGAAGAAACCAAAGTCTGGATCATACGAGACTGAAAGGAAAATACCAGGTAAAAACACCAATAAGGAAAAAAATGGACAAGAACATATACCAATATCTCATGATAAACATAGGTGCGAAGACGATCTTCATTTGCAGCCCGGATATCGGGTCTGAAGTACTTCACAGAGTCTATATAAGAAAGATATACACGTCTGCGGTTTGGATATGGGCATTCAGAACCATATTCCTGAGTGTAGATTGCAAAAAGACAAACATCCGCTGCACCTTCAATCTTCTGGAACAGCAGAATAGCCTGAAAAAAGGGAGGAAAAGCAAGAAGTTAATAAAACCTTTACATGAAAATGTTGCAACAGGCCTTAATAATTCTTGCAAAAGAAGGAACTAAGAAAACAGGAAAATGTTTATCGTGTGGTTCTTGATGGGTTAGCAGTTGCACCTTTGATTTACAAGGGAACTCTTTTGGATAATCATCTTTCAGAAGCATCTCACGCAAGGAATCCATCACTTTCATTTTCAGGTTAACTGAAGAAACTTCTCTGACAACAAGATCTTCTGCCGCCGGTATCTGATAGCAAGGAAAAGGTATCTTCAATCAATCAATACCGTGCAGCCATCAGAAGTTGACAAATATTTCAGTTTGGAACAAAATCTTCCAGAAACACAAGTATCTTTTAAGTATTTTCCAGTACTTTAAACTGCAAATCATGTGACAGTTGTTGTTTGCCATCTACTAATATAATCTCCAAATAAATTTGTTAAAAATGAAGGTAATCTTCAAAATAGCTCGACCATTAAAAAAAAAATGTGAAACCCGTTTGATTCAAACTTGGGTTCAATTTGTTTCTGTTCTAATTGGTAAAATTAAAAGGTACATGACCTGTCAATTCTGTCTTTTCAGATCCTTTTGATAATCATTACCAGTTTTTCTTACCTATTCGTATGCTCATAAATTCCTTTCTGCATCTTAAAAAATGTCCAAAATAACTTTAAAAGAAAAATCAAATGATGCAAGATAAACTATACCCCACTTAGCTTCATCCGTGCAAATTTCAATCTTTTAGGAGGCCATCAAAGTTGATTCACATTGGAAATTGAATAGATAATGATTCTTAAATTTCTTTAAGGAAAAATTTTGCTATTTTGAAATTCTCTATCCCAAGGTTGTTTAGTAATCCCCAAGCTCTTCGCCACCAAAGTATTATCTCCCCTCAACCCCCTCCCTCTGCCCTTGCCTGGCACAAACATGGATGTTTCCTTTTTTAAAGGGCAAGGGCAATTGCTCACTCACTGTTATTAAGTAGTGTACAGTAGGCAGAAAGAGACGACATAATGTATAGAGAGAAGGGAAGCAAGGGCAGTGTCACAGGAAGTTGCAAGAAGTATGGGGAATGTGCATATGGAAACCACATTACATACATGTATGAGCTAGTAGCTCATGAGGATGGCCTTACTAACAATCTTTGGCTTTCCCGCTCATATGGGGTAGATTGGATAACCAAGACTCTGGCAAGGAGACAACTCCTCAGCTATTTGTGAAGGTTGCAGTGATTTGTTACTGTTAATATGTCTTTAATGAATACCCACCCTAAAAGCCACCAATAGCTACCCTAAGAAGATCATAGCCGCCCTATGAAGATCTTAGCCGCCCTAAGAAGATCATAGCCGCCCTATGAAGATCTTAGCCGCCCTATGAAGATCATAGCCACCCTATGATTTTGATGTGTGAAATGATGAAGGGGTTTGAAGGTTTTGCCTATAAATAGGCACCATATTGCATGAGATTGGTAGTAGCAAGGAAGTGAGAAGAGAGTTGTCAAATTTTGTAGTGTTCTCTCCTTTCTCTTGTCATTCATCTTCCTTTTGTGAGTTTGGGTTTCATTGGCTTGGGTGAGTGAGATTTGAGTTGTAATCTCTTGTATTCTCCCCTCTTTTGATTAGTGGATTCCTCTTGCTGTCTTCTCCGTGGACGTAGGTCACACTGACCGAACCACGTTAAATACTGGTGTGGTGTTCTCTCTGTTTCTATCTTTTATATTGCTATCTGTCTCTCTATACTTGCCATCTCTTGCATTTGAAGCCCACTGCTCCAACAAACTGGTATCAGAGCTAGTGTTATCTTCTTGTGGGTTTCCTGATGGCTTCGGCAAAGTACAAAGTAGAGAAATTCGACGGGAGAAATAGCTTCAGTTTGTGGAGAGTCAAAATGCGGGCTCTCTTGGTGCAACAAGGCTTGTTGAAAGTCTTATCCGGTAAGGACAAGTTGCCGGAATCCATGTCCGAGGATGAAAAAGAAGAACTCGAGATGAAGGCGCATAGTGCCATACAACTTTGTCTAGCTGACGAAGTTTTGCGGGAGGTTGCCAATGAAGATACTACCGCTGGTTTGTGGCTCAAATTAGAGAGCTTGTATATGACAAAGTCCCTGACCAACAAGCTCTACTTGAAGCAGCGCCTCTTCACTCTTCGCATGAAGGAAGGTACGCCAATTAAAGACCACTTAGATGAGCTCAATAAAATTCTCATGGATTTAAAAAATATTGATGTTAGAATAGATGAAGAAGATCAGGCTCTCATCTTATTGTGCTCATTACCTCCTTCCTTTGAAAATTTTGTTAATAGTATGCTCTATGGTAGAGATACACTCTCTTTAGAAGATGTCAAATCAGCTTTACATTCTAAGGAGTTAAGACAAAAGGTGTCAGTTGTAGGAAGTGAGGATCAAGCTGAAGGCTTGTTCGTCCGTGGTCGTACGGAGAAGGGTCGAGAAAAATCTCGAGGAAATTTAGATCTAAATCTAGGTTAAGAAAAAATGTTGAGTGTCACTATTGTCATAAGTTTGGACACTATAAAAAAGATTGTTTTAAGCTCAAAGAAAAAGAAGATGTAAGGAGTAAATCTCAAGATGAGAAATCTTCAGTTGTTAGTGTTGCAGAAGAATCCTCCACATCACATGAGGTTCTTTCAGTTACTGTCCTTGATGCCCGTTCACGAGATGAGTGGGTTCTTGATTCAGGTTGTTCTTATCACATATGTCCTCACAGGGACTGGTTTGTGACTTACCAACCAATTGATGGTGGTAATGTCCTAATGGGAAATAACATGCCCTGCAAGACAATTGGTATTGGGTCAATCAAGATTAGAATGCATGACGGTATTGTTAGGACATTGAGTAATGTTCGGCATGTGCCGGATTTGAAGAAAAATTTAATTTCTTTGGGCACCCTTGACTCCAACGGCTATAAGTTTTCAGCTGAAGGTGGAGTTTTTGAGAGTTAGCAAAGGCTCTCTTGTTGTGATGAAAGGAAAGAAGATGGATACCCTTTATATCCTTCAAGGTAGCACGGTGACAGGTGATGTCGCTGTGTCAATGTTAGAAGACCCAGACTTAGATACCACTTGTTTGTGGCATATGCGGTTAGGGCATATGAGTGAGAGAGGACTACACATGTTGAGTAAGCAAGGTTTGCTTTGTGGCCAGAAAATAGGAAAACTTGACTTTTGTGAACATTGTGTTTTTGGCAAGCAGCACAGAGTTTCTTTTGGTACAGGTGTTCACAGGACTAAAGATACCTTAGACTACATCCATTCAGATGTTTGGGGTCCCTCTCAGGTTCCATCAAAAGGCGGAGCTAGTTATCTTCTAACTTTAATTGATGATTATTCCAGAAAACTTTAGGTGTATCCTCTCAAGCATAAGAGCGATGTGTTTGCTACCTTCAAGCAGTGGAAGGCTATGATCGAAAAGCAAACAGGAAAGAAGGTGAAGCGCCTCAGGACCGATAATGGAATGGAGTTCTGTTCCATGGAGTTTGATCAATTCTGCAAAAATGAAGGAATTGTGCGGCATCGTACAGTTCGATACACACCACAACAGAATGGAGTTGCAGAAAGGATGAACAGGACACTGTTAGAAAGAGCTCGGTGCATGCTCTCTAATGCCGGTTTGTCAAAATGTTTTTGGGCCGAGGCAGTAAATACAGCTTGCTATTTGGTAAATCGGTCTCCCTCTACAGCTATTGATTTTAAGACTCCTGAAGAGGTATGGTCTGGTACCCCTGCTAATTACTCTCATTTACGAGTATTTGGTTGCCCTGCTTATTTTCATGTAAATGATGGTAAGCTTGAACCTAGGGCAAAGAAAGCTATATTTCTTGGTTATGCTACTGGGTGAAAGGATACAGGTTGTGGCTTCCTGATCCTAAGTCACCTAAATTTATTATTAGTAGGGATGTTACTTTTGATGAAAATTACATGCTTCAACCGAGAAAGGAGTCTGTTGTTGATATTACAGGTTCAGGAGAGGAAGCAAGCAAGCAGGTGGAGCTTGAGAGCAAAGTTACAGAAGGAGTGCAGGAGAGCACTCGCGTTGAACCAGTCAATGATGCTCAAGGTTCAACTTCAGGTGATACACTGCAAGAACAACAGTACAGTATTACCACCGGGAGAGCAAGAAGGCAGATCCGTCCACCTAAGCGATACGCCTATGCAGATATGGTCGCTTATGCTCTAAGTGTGGCAGAATCTATTGAGATTCCAGAGCCTTCTACCTACAATGAGGCTATCAGTTCTGATGAAGCTGCAGAATGGACTGTTGCTATGACTGAAGAGATGGAATCTCTTCACAAGAACCAAACATGGGAGTTAGTGAAGCCGCTGAGGGGACAGAAAATTATTGGCTGCAAATGGGTCTTTAAGAAGAAAGAAGGAATTCCTGGTGCTGAGTCTGTAAGATACAAAGCACGCTTGGTAGCCAAAGGCTACAGTCAAACAGAGGGGGTCGACTTCAATGAAGTATTCTCTCCAGTTGTGAAGCACACCTCTATCCGTGTGTTGCTAGCCATGGTTGCTTGGTTCGATCTAGAGCTCGAGCAACTTGATGTGAAAACAGTTTTTCTTCATGGCGAGCTTGAAGAGCAAATCTTTATGCATCAACCAGAAGGATTTGTTATTGAAGGCAAAGAAGACCATGTGTGCAGGTTAAAGAAATCTCTTTATGGTTTGAAGCAGTCACCTAGGCAATGGTATTTGAGGTTTGATACTTTCATGATTGAGCATGGCTACTCTAGGAGTAAATATGATAGTTGTGTTTATCATCGGAAGCTTAATGATGGTTCTTTTGTATATTTGCTTTTATATGTTGATGACATGTTGATTGCAGCTAAAGACATGTCTGAAGTTGATAAGTTGAAAGCTCTACTCAAACAAGAGTTTGAGATGAAAGATTTGGGAGCAGCGAAGAAGATTTTGGGAATGGAAATTCACAGGAACAGGCAAGAAGGAAAATTGTTCCTATCTCAGAAGAAATACATCGAGAAGGTGTTAGAGAGATTTGGCATGCTTGATGCCAAACCTGTGAAAACTCCACTTGCTGCTCATTTTCGACTTTCAGCAGTTTTGTCTCCTCAAAGTGATGAAGAAGAGATGTACATGTCTCATGTTCCCTATGCCAGTGCAGTTGGAAGTATTATGTATGTTATGGTGTGCACTCGACTGGACATTTCACATGCAGTTAGTGTCGTAAGTCGATATATGGACAGGCCAGGCAAAGGCCATTGGCAGGCAGTGAAATAGATTTTTAGATATTTAAAAGGATCTACTAATATTGGTCTGTGTTTGTCAGAAGAACTAATTCTGATTATAAAATTGCAGGATATTCAGATTCAGATTTTGCGGGCGATTTAGATAGAATAAGATCTCTGACAGGTTATGCTTTCACTCTTTCAGGTAGTGCCATTAGTTGGAAGGCGACTTTACAGTCGACAGTTGCTTTGTCTACTACGGAGGCAGAGTATATGGCAGTTACAGAGGCAGTGAAAGAAGCTATTTGGTTAAGAGGCTTGGTTGAAGATCTCGGCTTACACCAAGGAGTAACTACGGTGTTTTGTGACAGCCAGAGTGCTATACATCTGACGAAGCACCAGATGTATCATGAGAGAACCAAATACATTGATGTCAGGTATCACTTTATTCGAGAAATTGAAGTCATCAAAGTTAAGAAAATTGGTACTGCAGATAATCCAGCAGATATGATGACAAAGCCCGTACCTTCGCACAAGTTCGAGTATTGTCTCGAATTGCTTGGTGTTCAAAGTGGCGAAGGTTGAGCCCGTCGAGGCTAGAGAAGACAGCAAGAATCCAAAGGACGCTTGATACAGTTCAAGTTAAGGTGGAGAGATTTTTTCTATTCATTCAAGACAAGGTGGAGATTTGTTAATATGTCTTTAATAAATACCCACCCTAAAAGCCACCAATAGCTACCCTAAGAAGATCATAGCCGCCCTATGAAGATCTTAGCCGCCCTATGAAGTTCATAGCCACCCTATGATTTTGATGTGTGAAATGATGAAGGGGTTTGAAGGTTTTGCCTATAAATAGGCACCATATTGCATGAGATTGGTAGTAGCAAGGAAGTGAGAAGAGAGTTGTCAAATTTTGTAGTGTTCTCTCCTTTCTCTTGTCATTCATCTTCCTTTTGTGAGTTTGGGTTTCATTGGGCTTGGGTGAGTGAGATTTGAGTTGTAATCTCTTGTATTCTCCCCTCTTTTGATTAGTGGATTCCTCTTGCTGTCTTCTCCGTGGACGTAGGTCACACTGACTGAACCACGTTAAATACTGGTGTGCTGTTCTCTCTGTTTCTATCTTTTATATTGCTATCTGTCTCTCTATACTTGCCATCTCTTGTATTTGAAACCCACTGCTCCAACAGTTACACTGTTCCAGTGAAAGCAAGCAATAGTTATATTGATGACACCCTCCTACTTGTTGAGAGAGGAGGCTGGGATAAATTGTTGTCTCCAATCATTATAGAGTTCAGATGTGAGGATGCCATCCCCCCCCCCCCCACAAACCAAAAAAAAAGGTTTTTTTTTTTCTTATCTTCATAAGCTTGATTCTGTGTTTTTTTAAAACATTTCTTTACTTTCCTCCTTTTATTTGTGAAGTCTTTTATCTCAGTATCTGCTACCTAATCTAGTCTCATTGACTTTTTTTAAGCTTTTCTTTGGTTCTACTTCTCCTTCTTTTAAATTCTCTTTTGATTCTGGTGATGATAACATTGACCATACTCCTGCTTTGATTTCCATCAAAGTCATAGACTCATCAGAGAATGTGCCACATATCCAGCATCAATATGTCTTTCTTCAGGTGTCCAAGTAAATGAAAAAGAAAAATATAAATATTGAAGATAGAATGATCTTTATGTTACCTTCTAACTTTATTTTGCAAAATATAGTATAAATTATAAAGTACAATACATGTATAAACATTAAAAAATTCAATAGGCATCAGGTTTAGATATGTCCAAATAATTGATAATCCGTGAAACATATTCGTTAATAATTATAAGAACTTTAGATAATGCTCAATTAAAACTTGGAATGCATAAATAAAGTTGGCTTTCCCGGGTCACAAAAGGTAACAGTTACTATTAATAAGTTTAGAACACTGAGGTAACATTGTAATTAGCAAGAGTAAGTAATACAAGCTAAGCTGAATCTATAAGATAACATAATAATAGTACCAAGAGAATCTCAGGTTAATTGTTTTACCTCGTTAATATTCTTGCCTAACTTTTCTGCCCTTTTCTGCTTGTCTTCTTCTAACCGCCATGAAAGCCATTGCTCTATACAGTCACTCAACTTAGTTCGTGGTAAGTGCTTTGCTTCCAAATTTCACTATGTGCCAAGATTTTCTGTTCTGTGCTTCTTATCTCACTTAAGTAGCAATGGGCGCAGGTGTAGTCAACATGATCACTCTCATTCCTTAGATTATTGAAAAGAGCGCATATCTGATGCTGCCAAATGTTGCATTTATTACATTTCACCCACTGGACAATGTATCCAAATATAAAGAATGAGATCAAATCAAATTGAGAGAGAAGTTATTCAAATTCAAATAATATATATATATATATATAAGAGAGAGAGAGAGAGAGAGAGAGACTTGGCTATTTCCGGAAGGATTTGGGCATGAATTATTCCCACTCAAATTCAATATTATGACATTCATATACAAGATTCACTCTGTTGAAATTGATCTATATTATTTAAGGTAACTAAAAGTAAAAAATAAGTGTTTTGTAGTTTTCTTATCCATGCATCTCGTAGGCACAAAATGGATGGCCAAAAGTTGCATATTACTTAAATCTATGACTTTAGACATACAAATTCTCGATCCGATCATTTGATCATGATCTAAACATTTAAAAACCCTCACATACCAACTTTTGTTAGGTTTCAAATATTCTATACCATTAAACTAATCAACTCACTATTTCAATTATTTTACGCTTATTTTATGAATAAGAAAAAAGTATTAAAAACACTTAATTTTTTATTTTAGTTATAAATAATGTAGATCAACTTCAGCGAAGTGGATCTTGTATTTGAATGCTGTAGCATTGAATTTGAGTGGGAAGGATTCATGCTCAAATCCTTCCCAAAGGGTCCAAGTGTGTGTGTGACACACACACACTTGAACCCTTTGGGAAGGATTTGAGCACGAATCCTTCTCACTCAAATTCAATGCTACAGCATTCAAATACAAGATCCACTTCACAGAAGTTAATCTACATTATTTAAATTAATTAAAAAATTAAGTGTTTTATAGTTTTCTCATCCATGCATCAATATGCACAAAATGCATAGCCAAAAGTAACATTTACTTAGATCTATGACTTTAGACATACAAATTCTCGATCTAATCATTTGATCATAATCTAAACATTTAAGAACTCTCGCACACTAACTTTTGTTAGCTTTCAAATGTTCTACATCATTAAGTAACTAATTCACTATTTCGACTGTTCATTTTGCGCCTACCTGATGAATAAGTAAAAAGTATTCAAAACACTTGAATTTATATTTTTTAAGCACTCTTGACAATGTACATCAACTCCAATGGAGTAGATTTTCAATTTGAATGGCCTAACATTGAATTTGAATGGAAATAATTCATCTCCATATTCTCTCAAAAAGTCCCAAGTTTATATATATATATATATATATATATATATATATATATATATATATATATATATATAGTGTGTGTGTGTGGTGTAGAGAGAGACTCACATGCTCATTGGTTTGTGAGTTTTGCACCTTCTCCAGCCCATTCAACTTATCTTTCTTCTGGCATCTTCTACAGTAATATATAAAATTACCACCTCCATGTTAAATCAACATTTGGCTTGCGATAACACTCACTATCTTTCCTTATGGGTTTTTGACAGATTGAGCAATAGTTGGGGAGCATCTCAAAAGAAAGTTCCCCCAACCCACACAGACTGCAGCAGATTTCATCCATGGAACTATCAATTCTTTGTCCTGCTTTTTCAGTTGCTTTAACCTACAAAGAAAAAAGCCAAAGATCAAATAATAGTTAGTCACTGAAATTAGAATCAAAATGCAAAAAAAAAGTAGAATGTGATCAAGGAAAATATAGTCTTCCCAGCATATCTCAAGAACATAGAATAAAGTGATCACACAATATGGCATTCAAAGTGGGGCTCCAATAATAGGATGTCATTATTATAGAATTTCTTTTTTATTTTCCCTTTTCTTTCTTGTGGTGAAATCTTTATGAGTTGCTAATGTAACAGTGGATGCAACCAACATTCACTTGAATGGAAAAAAGAGATTCATAGAGCTGAGCGAAGGCGCAAGCATAAAGCATTCATAGAGATTCATAGATGTTGACGAGGGAGTTTCACAAAACCATATGATGACAGGTCATCCTTCAAAGGATAAAGCATTAACAAGCCAGAAACTTTATTGTGATGACACACAACCACCACAACCAACCAATCTATGGGTTTCTATGTAGCACGGGTACTTCTATTATAAAGCCATACATGTGCTAGACACCAACACTTCCTTGGACACTCCCTAGACTTGTTTCCGTTGTGTGTAGGACACATGTCGAGCACTTCATGAACACATGTACATTTCTCTTACACTTTTGTATTCACTTTACATTTTTTGAGATGTTTATTTACTTTCTTTTATGTATCAAAGACTATATTTAATGAAAAAAATACTCAATATGTGAACTTAGATAAAACTATGATAAGTTTAAAGTATATCAATATATGAAGTGTGATACATCACCTTATTTTATAGAGAATTGAAGACTCATTTCTTTTACAAAGTCACAAGAATGTATAACAAGTCAAAAGTTTAGCATATATGTAATCATTATGTTATTATATTATTAAAAATATATGAATGGACCTTTGGATGCAAGAACATGTCCATTCATGTGTTTATATATGAACTAGACACACACACTGTTCTTCTTTTTAAGGAATTGTCGTGTTGCTTTGTGTGTGTCATGTTCATCCCGTGTTCATGAGCATACTTCCTAGGTGGGTGTACATGACATTATATAAGTATTGAGTTACAAAAAACGCATGCACGCTCCCTCTCCCTCCACCACAGACACACATGCATACACACATATGCAGAACCATTTGAACCAAATATCTCATTAATATAGGATTTAAATCTGAAGGTTCTAGTTCCAGCTAACCTGATCGCTCCACTGCTTGAGACTTAAAAGGTGCTCTCTCACTTGCTCCGATGTGAATGAACAGATCAAAGAAGCATCATTTCCTCTCAGCATTGTCTGATTCAAGTGAGCAGCAGAGGGCATAGAAATATCAGAGTCCACCACCACCTTAAAAACGTCAGCCTTAGAGTGAAGCTGATTCTCCACTTGTTCCACGCTCTGAACACTAGTCTTTTCATTAATGAGTGTCTCTTTCCTTGCCGTCTCAGAAGGAATCTTGTCAATCATTAACTTGTCTAGGTTTCCGTCCATTGAACCCTCTGGTCCTTCGTTCATATCTTCCATTACTTTACTCTGGAAATAAATGGACGGAAAAAAGAGTTGAGTTGAAAATTCTTACTATTAAAAAAAACAATAAATGCAGTACTACACATAGATTAGTTATTGATACTATCTTGAAAACATATGTATATTTCACATGCATACATCAATAGACAGGCTGTCAAAGGACTAATAATGATCATTATTATAAGAAGAGGATCATCTTACTAGGTGATAAAAGGTGGTAGTGCTTAAAACTTGGCGTTGCTGATTATCAAAATTAAAAAAAAAAAAAAAAAAGAACCACCTCGGCTATGTTTAGGTCTTTTCCATATACTTAAGAGTTGTCTTCCGAACGTATCATATCAATAGGAGCCATCTGAAAGTTTGGATTCTATCAAATTTCAAGTTAATAAAAGTGTAATTTTAACTCAGTGATTCATTTAATCAACTAAGCTGAATATTGCACTGCTTTGGACCAAAGCTGTTCCCTTACCCTCCATCTCAAACTAGACATGGTTCAAAGTCTCGGTCTCGGCCGCCGACTCGGCCGGCACCGAGACGGATCGGTCTCGGCGACTCGGATCGGACTCGGGCGATACGCAAAAAACGCTACATAGAGCGCCAAAAAAATTATGAAAAAATCATGACAAATCATAAAAAAATGTAAACATCCAAATTCATGCATCACATATTCAAAACATATCACCTAACACTCAAAACATAACGTGAAAGCATAAATACAAGCGTCGTCGGTAGAAAAATATCAAAATACATGCATAATATAGTAAATTGCACAAAATAATTCATAAGTACCTGCTAATATAGTCATTTCCACATTGAATTACGAGGAGGCTCCAAATCATCATTATCATCTGGCCCGCGATAAGTATAGAAACCAGGCATATAGTTTCCATAAGGATAATGATATGTTTGTGGGTGAGATCCTGTAGGCTGAGATGATTGGCCAGAGGATCCACTATCAGAGTAATATGGCGGTAGGGGTTGTGCAATATCAGCTCCATGGTGATAATACCCAAAACCTCGATATTCAGTGCTGCTAGTAGAGTAATCACCAGTGCTAGAATAATCAGTGCCAGAATATTGGCCAGATGTCAAACCCAACCCCTGTAAATGGCCTTCAAGACTATGACGACCATGTGAGTAGTAATCATGTCCACTCGAATAATCATCGCTAGAACTGAATTCGACCAACCGATCCAAATGCCTACGCTGCTGTGAAATCCCCGCCCGGCCTCCATGATCTGTATCTTGTGTGGCATAATATTGTGAATCCCATGTTAAAGCATCATCTCGTTGGCTTCCACCAACACCATGAGTCTCTTCAACATCACCACCATCACCACCATCACCACCATCACTGCCGCCATCACCCTCACCACCATCACCCTCACCACCATCATCGCCACCACCATCACCGCTGTCATCATCACCGCCATCACCATCATCACCGCCACTTTCGTCAGTATGACGAATACCTTCATCTAACCAACCTAAGTCATCTGGTGGTAACATCGGTTGTTCTCCCTCACGAATCCACTCATCCAAATATCATCATCATTGAAAATATTGTTCAGATCAATTGGGTTGTAATAATCATCAGTGTCGCTTTTGCATGTCAAGTTTCTTACTCGCAACCGCATATTGTAATGCACATATACTAGTTTATGCAACTTTTTCATTGCCAACCGGTTGCGCAGTTTTGTATGAATTAGCGACCACGTGCTCCAATTTCTTTCACAACCCGATGAAGAACATGTTTGGCTTAAGACTTTGATGGCAATTTTCTGCAGATTGGGAGCTTCTTCGCCATAATTAATCCACCAATCAGCTGGAAGAGATTGATGCACTGCTCTTCTAGTTAGTGAGCTTCCAAATTCTCCAACTCCATCCACAAATAATTTTATCTGTGAGAATACACATCACAAGTGTTAATATTTGCATAACATTATATCGATGAAATAAATAATTATTATTACCTCATTAATAGCTCTTGCTTGTTTAGTCAAATCTGGCTCCAATCTTTTAATGACCTCCTTTAATCCATATCTCACTTCTGGATGTGTAGAAAAGTTTTTTGAATATTGGAGTGCTGGATTTAAAAAATATGCTGCAATAATGTAAGCAAACGATTGTTATGATATGACAGTTTCAATTTCTAGTCAACAAATATGATTTCTAGGCAAATGAATTACCAGCAGCATGCAAGTGTCTATGCAATTGTCCCTCCCATCTTCTATCAATGATGTCCCAGTACTTCTTCCAGTTCTTATTTGAGGCCTTTATAGCCAATTTTGCTCTATCCATAGCTTCATATATAATAGATAGTGTAGGTTTCTTATCCTGGTCCACTATCTTCAAGACTCTAACAAGAGGATCCATAATGTTTTGAACCTCTCTTGCCTTCTTCCAAAACGGTCAGTCAGAATGAGATTAGCAACCTTATCTCGCACACTTCTTCTACTCCTTTCCTTGTTGAATTCACGCCATTCTGTAGTCGTGCACATTCTTTTCAAGTCTTGCTCATAGCGAATAAGGCTTTCAATAGAAATAAACTCGGTGGCAAACCGTGTTATACCTGGTCTCAACAAATCTCTATCTTTGGTATATAGCTTCATTAAATTCACCACTTTGAGGCTATTGTAAATGAATGATGTGATCACCTTAGCATCATCCAATGTCTCCTTGACTGATTTCAAAGAGCCAATATCTTCAAGCATCAAATCAATGCAATGTGCTGCACAGGGAGACCAAAACAAATGTTTTCTCTTCTCCATCAACATGTGACCAGCTGCTTTGAAACTTGCCTCATTATCTGTGACAACCTGCACGATATTTTCTTCGCCAACTTCATCAACAACTTTATCCATTAGCGAGAATATATACGCAGCAGTCTTCGAGATATTAGTGGTATCAACAGAAGTATGGTAGATCATGCTTCTATCACAATAAATCATGAAATTAACAATAAGCTTTCTATTATGAGAACTCCATCCATCACACATGATCGTGCAACCATACTGCGGCCATTTTGTTTTTATTGAAGCAATATATACTTCAATTTCTTTCACTTCCTCCTCTAAATAGAGATTGCCAATCTGGTACCCTGTAGGGCCTTTTACACCTGGACCTGCCTCCGCAATAGTATTAATCATGGCTTGGTAGTAAGGACCACTATCAGCTGCATTGAATGGTATTGCATTGTAGTGAAAGAACTTCGCCACGGATTTCCCAACTTTTTCATATTCTCAGTTGAGAACATGCTTTTGATTGATTTCTGTTTTGTTGGGAACATGTAAGGATCAATACCACGAGCTGGAATTTCAGCTTCTCTCATAGTCATACTCCGACGCAATCCACGGTTACTCCCTGATCCTGAAGGCTGTGAACTACTGCCACCAATATCAACTCCTTCTGCCGATCTCCAAGCCATTTCACGACTTTCTTTCATGGCTTGTTTCAGTTGTCTTCTTTCAACTCCTTCCAAACCACCAACTTCTTCAATTTCATTATCAGAATCTTCTTCGGTCACCTCATAGAAATCTTCCTCACTTAAAGATCTCATAAGTCGATCTTTTTTAGATTTAATGGCCGCTCTTTCTTTGCTACCTTCAGAAAGATGTCGTCTCATTATTTGAGATATCTCTTTTGATACTCGCAAGCATCCTTCCACCTGACCGGGTACATGTGCTATATGCTGCTTCAATCTAGTGATACCACCATGGACTTGTTTCCCACAATAATTGCACTTCACAAGTTTTCTACTTCCACCAACAGGGGTACCATGTTCCCATCCAATATCGCGTTGCTTTGGAGCCATACTGAAATTTAAAAAAATTATCTGTTAAATTAAATTAAAACTAAAATTAACTAAATTAAAAACATTAAATTAAACTCAATTAAATGAAACTACAATAAACTAAACTAAACTAGTTTATACTAGATTAAGCAACACTAACTTAATTACCTAACTTTAATAAAATAATTAAATTACCTAATTTAATTACAAAACTTTATTAAATTAAATTAACCTAAATTAAGTTAACTAAACTAATTTAAATTAAATTCAATTCAATTTATGAAACTATATTAAATTAAGCTAAACTAATTTATACTAGATTAACTTACAATAACTTAATTACCTAACTTCAATAAAATTATTAAATTACCTAACTTAATTACAAAACTTTATTAGATTAATTAACCTAAATTAAGTTAAATTAACTTTACCTAAACTAACCTAAATTAAATGACATTAATGTAAATTAATTAGAGAGAGAGGAACAGAGAGAGGGAGAGAGACGGAGACAGAGGAGAGAGAGAGAGGAACACAGTGGAGGAGAGAGAGAGACAGAGAGAGAGAGACTGACAGGGAGAGGGAGAGAGAGATAGAGAGACAGAGAGGGGGAGACTGGAGAGAGACTGAGAGGGAGAGGGAGAGAGAGAGAGAGAGAGAGATACAGAGAGAGAGAGAGAGTGCGACAGAGAGAGAGAGATACAGAGTGAGAGAGAGAGAGAGTGTGCGACAGAGAGAGAGAGATACAGAGTGAGAGAGAGAGAGAGTGCGACAGAGAGAGAGAGTGCGACAGAGAGAGAGAGAGATACAGAGTGAGAGAGAGAGAGTGCGACAGAGAGAGAGAGAGAGTGCGACAGAGAGAGAGAGAGAGATACAGAGTGAGAGAGAGAGAGAGTGCGACAGAGAGAGAGAGAGCGCGCGCGCGCGCCGCTGCGGCCTGCGGGGGAGAGAGACAGAGAAAGAGAGGGAGAGAGAGGCACAGAGGAAGGGAGAGAGAGAGACTGAGAGGGAGAGAGGGGAGGATTTACCTGCGACGGCGACGGCGTGGGACGGCGAGGGCCGGAGGGCGTCGCGGGGGAGACGGCGATCGCGAGAGAGAGAGAGAGAGATCAGATCTGATCTCTCTCTCTCCCCCCGATCGGATTTAAAGGGAGAGAGAGGTCACGGGCGCCGAGTCGACCCGGATCGGGTCTGACTCGGACCCGACTCGGGAGACTCGGCCGAGTCGTGAACGACTCGGCCGAGTCGCCCGAGTCGGGTCCGAGTCAGACCCGATCCGGGTCGACTCGGCGATCCATTAGTGACTCGGCCTCCGAGTTAAACCGGAGGCCGCCGAGTCGGATACGACTCGGCCGAGTCGTATCCGACTCGGCCGAGTCGGGTCCGAGTCAGACCCGATCCGGGTCGACTCGGCGATCCATTAGTGACTCGGGCCTCCGAGTTAAACCGGAGGCCGCCGAGTCGGATACGACTCGGCCGAGTCGTATCCGACTCGGCCGAGTCTTTGATCTCTGAAACTAGATGGTTTCTGTAACGCCCTGTGCTCGATCTAGTTGTTATCTCTTACCAAGTTGATTTCAGTAATATGTGAAATTATAGGATAGAAATTTCAGAAAAGAAGAAGATTAAGAAGATTTGAACTCCCAAAAACAACCACCTAAGATTATATGACAAAAGAATCTACTTCCATAACTCCCTAGTGCTATGCCATTGCCAACTAGTTATTGGCAGCAGCAATGCCCCTTTATATCTCAAGACACATAAAATAATAGTCAATAGAGAAGTACTAAAAATATATATATAAGAAGAAAAACATAATTTATCTCAAAAAGATAAGGAAAACATAAGTTAATTTGTTGTTAACATTGGAGTGTCCCTATTTTATGCATGGTTTAATCTTGTATACATTGATGAGAAATACAACTTGCAGCATAAAATTTAATTGAGGATAGGAACAGGAGGAATGGGCATAGGAATATTTTAAGACAGAGATGCTCAGATGCAAAATTGCAAAACTTTCCAGGGCATGAGAGATAGTAGATGGTATACATATGGAATGTTACAAGTGTAAGACAAAATAACAATGATCCTCAAAAATAAATTTACGGTATATATCATTAAACTAAAAAAAGGGGGATATTTCATGTCACATGTGGAATAATGCATGAAAAACAAGACACACAGACAGACATCAGTTTAGTGCATATAATCTAAAGCGGAGCAATTTCTAAAAACAAAGCATGATATATCATCATTATGTCTGTATGAAACTATATGAATTATAACGATTTATTTAAACCTCCATCATACCAAACCAAGTTTCTCCGACAGGCACATGAGCTATACAACATGGATGTCATAGAAGCATTCGAACAACCCTCTGGTTCCCTCATAATCTAAACGTCATGATAGTAAACCGTCAGCTGTGACCAAATATCTTATCCCCATACTCGGATTTACTATAACTAGTTAACCATTTTTCTTTTTCCTATGTACAGCAAAATGCATAATGACGACAACAATAAGAAGTATGATAAGTTCCAGCTTGTATAAAAGTTCTATGCTTAGTTTATGATTCAGCGGCTAACCTGAACACCACAGTGATTGTGCCTTGAACTATTCTTCATAACTTGATCCGCAGTGACAAGATAGAGAAAAGAAGTACCATTTGATATATAAGTGTCATATGACAAGGTGGTTTTGGGTAACAACTTCTCGACTTCTTGTTCACAATTAACATTAGTTTTTACTTCAGCAAGGGGCTCAGCACCAGCTCCTTCTTTGATAGCCACCAGACCAGACCCCCAGTTCTCGCAATCTTTCTTATTTGTTTCCTCTGACAGATCTCCAGAGTGCTCAATTGCATTGTTCAAAAGTTTGCTTGTCACTTGGCATTCTCGGTTACGATCATCAGTCTTACAGCATTTAAGAGAAGGCTTTAAATTATCCACTCTATTTGTATCAGAGAGAGAGTTCCTCTCTGTAGCAAAATCCACATCTACAATTGCATTTACTTCCCTCTGCAAGGAATAATGAACAACATATGTGAGAATTTCAAAGTTCTTTGAGCCTGAAAATTCTCATTAATGCAGAACTCCATTTAAGATAGTTGCAAACAGCTAGAATATTAGTTTCCTAAATATATACCAAAGGACATTTATTATTGATAATATATGTTTATAGAAGTAATTATATTATAGGCGAAAACACAAGGTTTTAGGGCATTAGATCAGATAGTTCCAAGGGTCAATGCATTTCGCTCCAACATAATAATTTAAAATTTTATGCAGAATTCACTGATTCATCAAATTACCTGATTGGTGTACTGATTCCGCCTTAATTCATTTCCCTAACTTGCTGTTGAGTGAATGGGCAGGACAATGAAGCCCCCTGTGACATCTGAGCAATAATGGCGCTGCAATATCTAAGCACAATTGTGTTCCCCGGTGCCTATGTTGGACACTATTCCTTTCTAAATCTGTGCTCTGGAAGCTACTCCCTTTCTCAATAGAAACCGTCGGGCTAAAATTCTCTCTGAAATTTTCAATGGTTTCCTCTGATGGAGCTATGTGTGCCTCCCTATCCACAGCCATAAGCTCAGTTACATTACCCACGCATCTTCTTGTCACTTGGTCGAGTTGCACCATCTTAGAACATTTAGAGGGAGGATTCAAAACGTCTGAATTGTCAGCATACAAATTTGACAGTGTCCTTTTCGTATTTTTCCTCAAATTCTCTATGTTGCAACCATTTGACTTGAGGGAGGCTGCATAAACTGGCAAACAAATAAAGCAATGACCAGCACACCTATAGAAATGATAAATCCACCTCTTTACTCGAAGGCATCGACACTGTTTGTTGCCACAGTTTTGAATGTGCTCAATAAGCAACTTAGTTTTTTTACAAAATAGTGCCTCACATTCCCCACTTTGAAAAGGGCAGTTTGATACATGTTGAAACTGTAGAAAAATTGACGGATTCTGCAGATTTCTGGTGGTGAAATTCTTCTTGAATATTCTAGTCCACAAATATCCCCTAGATATCCTTGTTGAGGTCTTGAATTCTGTTCAAGCATCGGTTCCTTTGGCAATTGGGATTTTGTTGAGTTAAGCTGACTGTTTTCTTCGCCTTCCGAAACAGATGACAATGCTTGACCACCATTCTGATTTTCAGATAAAGCTATCTGAGGTGGAAACAATAGAGATGTGCCTACTCTAGCTTGATCACCAGAATGACAATTTAGATTACTTGCCGGCCCGACTTGCAATGGTGCAACCTGGTCATTGGGAAGCAAGACCTGGTTGTATCTAGTAGGTCCAGATTGCAACACTGCAACTTGGCCATTGGAAAGCTGAACAAATCTGCTAACTGATTTTAGAGTATTCAGTCCTTGTGCATGCTCCACACTACGCAGAAGTCTATTACCAGAATGTGCATCAGAAATGGAGATTGGTTGATGGTATTGTTGAGGTACATAAGATGTAAAAATCAATTAGATGATTTATTATGAGTGAAACCCTTGCAAATTGTAACTCAATTATGCACATAAAGATCTAAAAATACTCACTGTTAGATGGAGGAACTCCACTAACAAGCACTGAGCTGATAGAACTATCTCGAGGTCCAATAGCAGCTTCATCAACAGGACCACTAGGAAGTCTCTGAGATGATCCAAACAGCAACCGTTTGCTTTGCCGATTTGGAAAATTAATGTTTTCAAAAAATGGAAATTCCATGGAACCTGATAATGGAGCACTGACTCCTTGAGTGTCCAGTGATCAAAACATAACACCGACAAGGGTGCTATTGAATTACATCCTGCAAATGTCAAAGAAATGTTTGATCTATAAATGGAATCCTCAAACAAACAAACAAATAAATAAATAATATGCTCCAATTGAAATCTATTTCTCACTATCAGATGCATAAAAAATTTTCGAGCAAAGCACTAGTAAACTCAGTTAGATTTGCTTTTATATAATAGATTTTCATTTGATGGCTTTATTTTCCTAAAATAAAAGAAAGATCAAATTCTAATTGTCTTTCTTTTTAATCAATTAGAATTCTAGTTTGACAAGTTTTCCTTTTATTTTTCCAGGGTGAAAATATTGCTCACACATTATCGTGCTCCTCATCATTTGTTTCCAAAACACCTCTTCTAACTGTTCGAGGGTCTTATAGCCCCCACTTGGATAACAAACCTATTATCTCGGCATGTTTCTACTTATTTATCTACAGTAGAAAATTAGTGAATTTAAAGACAGACTTGTAATATTTGAGTGTGACACATATAATGAACCGTGTTACTCTAAATAAAATCTGGGTGCTCCTCAGGTCTAAGTGACAATAACCATTGAGTTGAAAGTCCTTCTTGTGGGAATTATTTAGTTATATAAAGTCTTAAAAATTTTAAAAGAATTAGGAAGTTATTAGGATAAGTTACACAGAGTTAGGAATTCACGAAATTTTGAGGTAATAAATTGTATATGTAAACTCCATGAATAATACAGTAATTTCAAAGTAGACAAACCATAAACCCTAATTTATGTATACCAAAATTCAATGCTTACCTTATAATATTGAACTACAGTTAAAAAAAAATTAAAAGAACTAAAAAAGAAAACCAACCCCAAATAATATTTCGTCATTCTATATTTTTTTTGTTCTATCTCATAAAATAATAATAATAATAAAATAATAATAGAAATAAACTACAGAAGCTTCAATACAAAATAACTCACAAGGTTACGTCCCAATTAACATCCGGAACACCCTAATACAAAATTAACTACAAAAGAAAATAAAAGAAAAGGGGGGAAAAACCTAAACCCTAATGCAGTTTGTATAAATTTTCCCCCCTTTATCAATAATAATTGAGAAACTATAGGAACTATAAAGAAAAACCTTTTGGGTTAAAAAAAAAGCTTACATAATTTATTTCTTCAACGATCGAAAATCCCCACGCCACGGATAAATCTTCCTTCTTTTTCTTTTTCCGTTCCTTGTAATTATAATATTACCGAGGGAGGAATCAGATCCAGGTGGGGATATCTCCGTACACGAATCCATATAAACACAGCTTCAGGTAGAAGAGTTGCTGGAGTCGGAATCCGACTGTGATCAGAATTTGGGGGAGAGGGGGGTTTTAATGCAACTCCGATCCGTATTAGGGTTTTAGAGACGGGCAGGGTTTTATTCGGGGGGGTTAATTAAGCCCCAAAAAAAAAAAAAAAAAACTGTTGATTTAAGTGGCTGTTTGGATTCTGGGAAGTGGGCGGAAGTGTCATTTCTCACTTTCACTGTCTATCTAAACACTGGGGAAGGAAAATGAGAAAACCATTTTTCTTTTCTCTTTTCCCTTTTACACAATCATTTTCTCATTTTCAAGATACTATAGTTAATTTTTTGGTGATGTAAATCTCATTTGTAACAAGTTGTAGCTCAAAACAGTGAATTTTGTGTTCATGTAAATCTCAGTTGCATTCTAATTACAATCTAATTTTTTTTCATAATTATTTTTTATATTAATATTATTTTATGATAACTTTGTGGTCAACTTTTTGTTGGCCCGGAGGCCTTCCTCCCTAGTTTTGATGATGATTAACTCATGTAGTTATGTTTACTAATAATCTTGTGATTTTAGTTTCAGATCATGTAACAAGATATTAGTTGGTGATTGCTTCAAAAAGAGGAGTTTGGAAGCCTTCACTTGGTGATTCCCGAGCCCGAGCGTCAAGATCATTCATAGCCATGCTCGTTGGATCACGGTGTTTGGACCGAGTCGACTTGAAGATGAAGATTGTCAAGAAGACTTAGGTATCCTAGTTTAGTGTGTTTAGATCCATTGTAAAGCTTAGAATAGTTGATATGCTCAAGTGCACAACACATACAAGATTTATGTTTTGGATTTGTTTTCATGAATAGTTTAGATCAAAATAAGTTTAAATGGTTTTTATGTATATTAGATGTGTTCAATATACATACATGCTTCATATCTTAAACAAACTTATTTTGATATGTCTATTCATGAGTTTTCAGGAAAAATCAGATTTCCTATTGAAAAATCTAAGTTTGATAAAATACAAGTTTTGGTTTTTGGTAAAAATGATAAGACACAAAAATAGTTCAAATTGCTTGATATTTGAGTTAAAACTTTTATCACATTTTTATATATCAATGCAAAATGATAAAACTATTTTTGGGGATTTTTAGAAGAGATAAAAGAATTTTTAGAAAATATTTTTAACTGTTTTTCTCCCAGGTTCTGACCCAGACCTGACTGTCAGGCCAGGCCGGTCGACCGAGCGGTCGACCGAACCATGGGCCGGTCGACCGTTGCGGTCGACCGACGTGCACAAGGCGCACAGCCTTGTGCACGTCTGGCAGGCACAGGGCCGGTCGACCGGGCGGTCGACCGGACCAGAGAGCTCTGCTCTCTGTATCTGGGCGGTCGACCGGATTCCTCCAACGGTCGAAAATTCGACCGTTGGCGGTCGACCGGGCGGTCGGCCGCCAGCCTGTCAGGCTGACAGATCAGCCTAACGGCTAGATTCTTGGGGAGCCTATAAATACCCCATTTCTTGGGGTTTTAAAAAAGATTTTAAGAGCAAAAATTCCAGACTTTCTTAAGTATTTTAAACAAGTTTTCAAAAGTGTTTAAAGAGCAAAAAGATCAATCTTGTTTGTTTTTAAGTGTTTTGTTATTTTCAAAGAAAATAGGTTTTTGGGAATTAGTTTATTGTTCTTCATTTCTATATCAATTTGGTATTTTCCCAAGAGATTTTCTTTGATCAAAACACTTTGTTTTTTCACACTTGAGCTATCTTCTATCCTAATCTATTAGGATCTTTGTTTTGTGGAAAAGAGGAAAAAGAGATTGTTTGAGGTTGTGGAAACCTCTAAGTTGTAAACCCTCCTTGTATTTGTGTATCCCTCTTTGGTAGAGGTTGATCGGAGTGGTATTGTTTTGGATCCCTCTTCGGTAGAGGTGATTGTGTTTGTTGTTGGCTACGGGCCTTATCCCTCTTCGGTAGAGGTGGATTGTGGTTGTATTGCCTCGGTGGCATTGTAAGGTTGAGAGAGGAGTTCGGTACTCCTTTAGTGGAGTAGAAATCCTTCTCGGTGAAGGCGGGGACATAGAGCTAGGGGCTCGAACCTCGGAACATATCTTTGTGTTTGCGTTTGATCCATTGTCTCTCTAACTCTCTCTCTCTTTATTTGTGCATAGCATCATTCATAGCATCATATCTATTTGCTTGTGTTTGAGCATTGATTCATATTGCCTATCACTTATGTGCTTGTGTGCCTCACTTGTACTTAACCACAAGAGCTTCATATAGCACCTCAACCCATATCTAGGGGAATCAAGAGGAGTTAGTCCAGAGCCCTTCACGGGGAATTCGGCTACACTTGTGTGTTTGTACTAAGTGTATTGCAAATAGTTTTTAAGCTTCCGCATTTAGCGCATTTAGTTTATAGATTAGCATTTCACCTATTCACCCCCCCTCTAGGTGATTTCAATTGGTATCAGAGCCTACGCTCCCTTAACATCCTAGGAGTGAGATCCTTTGTTTAGCTAATCTATCATTTGCATTTTGCTTGTTTGCACACATATAGTTTATACCCATGGACTTCATGACCCCACCTATGTTTGACCCTTCCAACATTGTTGTTTGGAAGGCTAAGATGTCCATATACCTACAAACCCTAGGTTATAAGGTTCACCTTGCCATTACCAAGGAATCCTACCTTAGTGATAGCAAGCATATAGGGGCCAATGCACAAGCCCTTGAGGCCATTAGAAGCACACTTCCTAAAGAATATCTTATGCTTGCTTCTAACTTTGATTCCGCATTTGCAGTGTGGAACATGTTGACAACCACCACCACCTCCGAGCTTCAATTGCCAATTCAACAAGAGGAGGAGTCTAGTGGAGAATCCGAGTCTCAAAGCTACATGGTCCAAGGGAATGACTCCCTTGAGGTACAATCGGAAACTCAACTAGATAGTTTTGATTCTAGTTCTTCATGTGATGAATTTGTTGATGCACATGCCTTGAATGAAGAACTTTCAATAGTTTGTGAAAAATTGATTGAAAAATATAACATTTTGAAAAAGAAGACTTTTGCTTTAACTAAAGAAAATGAAAAATTGTCTTCTAAACTTGACAAGGTTTTGCAAGAGAAGGTTGAGGTCTATAATGAAAGGGATTCATTGAGATCTAAATTAGAACTTGCACTTAAAGAAAATGAGTTTTTAAAATCTAAAAATGATTGCCATGTTATTTTGAAGAAAAATGAAAATTTGTCTTCAAAAGTTGATTTTGTTTTAAAAGAGAATATTGCTTTGAAAAATAAAATAATTTCTATCTCAAATGATTTAAATACTTGTTTAAAGAAAAATGAAGTTTTGCAAAATAAGATTGATGCACATGTTTGCCATGCTAGGGTAGTATCACACACTTCACCCCTTGCATGCTCCACTTCTTCTATAATTAAAGATGATATAAATTTGTTGAAGAAGAATATGGATTGTTTGGGCTCCACTTTGAGCCATTGTGCCAAGAGCCATACACGTTTGGAAACTTTGTTTCGAAAGAAACAAGTTCCATCTTTTCATGCACACCCCCCACGGCATACACATGCTCCTCACGGACACCATCATCACTTGTATGCTCATGTGTACACTTGTACACATTGTGGACGTAAGGGCCACCTTGCTAAATTTTGCTTTGATCGTATACATGTTTCAAATTTAGCAAATAATTTTGTTTGGGTTAGGAATGGTACTAACCCCCATGGACCCAATAAGATATGGGTACCAAAGACCACCCCTTTCGTTTATGATGTAGGTGTGGGCTCTCGCATCACGTGAGAGTAGCGGTACCTTGGAGTGAATGCGTTCCGAGCTTAAAGAGGATTATTTGGATGCATCACTTTCAATGGAAGTTTGGTGGAGAGGACCACCATGGTTTGGAGAACTAGAGAGGTGCCTTCATCGGTTTTGGTATCGATCTCTAACTCCCGTTTATTGTTTACATGCTTTTTATATTGATTGTTTATAGCATGTTTTTATTGTTTATAGATTATTATGAAAATGCCATGATTATTAGATCCTTGACATGCATGTATAGCATTTTGAGACACCCATGTTTAATATGGACTATTATTTTGTGTTCTCACCATTTGTTTAGCTATCATGTTTATCATAGGTTTAATAACATGTGGATTTCCATAATAATCATGTTTATGTTTATCATGTTGACTTTTATCTTGTTTTGATGCTTCATAATTTGATTACATGTTTAAATGTTAGTTTTTACTAAAACTAGGTATATACTTGTGCATATAGTGGGCCACAAATAAATCTATATATGTTTGTACTTGAATGCTTATTTGTTCCCATTAGATGTGCTAGTATAGTCTAGTTTTGATGATTCATGCATTTAAACTTGTATTCCCATTTTTGAATTTGTTTCGTGTATTTATGTTTAAACTTCATGTATATGTCTATCTTGTCCAAACTATTAGATATACATGTATATCCTTTTGAGCCACGTGCCTTCATGCATATATCTTTGTGGACTCGTTGTTTTTGGATATGTATGTATACTTTAGTTTGCATAAGACATACATATACCTTGAAGATTAAATAGTTTAGATGATTTTCATGTTTTCTTGTTTCAAGGAATATTGAGCTTAATGTCTATCTTTCATGATTGTGATCTTCACATCTTATTTGTACACTCACATTTATTATTTACTCATGTTTAGTTTTCATGAGTCATATTTATGCTTAATTGACTTGAGTGTTTTGATATCATGTGGATTTCTTATTTCATGAAAAACTAATTTGTTTTTATTCCTTACTTGAAGGATTTCGTACTAGTTTACAAGTTTTTCCATTTAAACTAGTTCGTATTCTTCATTATGGTAGTGATTTTCAAACATACTATATTTTTCAAAAATATTTTTGAAAACCCCTACCATCCACGGGCGGATGGATAGGCTATCATGCTCATGTATGCTTTATAATGAAAATCATTTTAAACTTGAACATGATTGGGAGGATAGGAATATAAGATATACTTTGATATTATTGTTGTTTCAATTGGTATCATTGAATTCTTTCAATTGGTATCAATTTTGACATTTCTTGTATACTCATATGTGTTTATGTATGTATGCTTTCAATTCCTATAGTATCAATTTCGATTGGTATTAACATTTTCATACATATATATTTTGTTTATGCTAAGGCTTGAGCTTTAACTTTGCTTCAATTGATTTAGATTTCAATTGGTATCTTATTTCGAGCCTTCGCATGGTTTTTGTTGGTATTTCATAAAGAGGGAGAAAATTTTGATTTTGTATTTCAATTGGTATTTTGTTCCCTTACTTTATGATAGAAAATAATAATTTCAATTGATATCATATGTTTAAAATGAACATTTATTTCAATTGGTATCAAGATGTTGTTTTCATTTTTTTAAATTGATATCAAGAGGCACTTCATTGACATATTTTTTAATTGATATCATGTTTTTAATGTCACCCCTTATTGACTTTGTTTTTGTTTTAGACAAAAAGGGGTCAAAACAATAAAAACAATGTTCTCATTTTTAATTTTTTATTGTTTTGGTTTTTACCCTTTTGTTGATTCTTTGTTTCGAACAAAATGGGGAGAAAAATTTTTATTGTTTTAGTTTTTACCCCTTTGTTGATGATTGACAAAAAGGGGGAGAAAGATTTTGTGTTTAAAGTTTTATATGCATACTTATGTTTTTGCATATATTAAGTTTAATTGGTATCTAGAACATGTTTATTTGTTTTTGAAAATTTCATTGGAAAATTTCATTGGTATCTAGAACCTTTTATTGTTTATGCATATCTTTGCATGTTTCATGTTTTATAATTTCATTGGTATCTAGAACCTATTATTGTTTTATGCATAACATTCATTGCATATTTATGTTTATTTGTTTATGCATGAGTTAAGGGGGAGCTTCTTTGAAGCTTAACTTTAATCCATGCATATATAACTCAATGAGTTTTGTCATCATCAAAAAGGGGGAGATTGTTGGCCCGGAGGCCTTCCTCCCTAGTTTTGATGATGATTAACTCATGTAGTTATGTTACTAATAATCTTGTGATTTTAGTTTCAGATCATGTAACAAGATATTAGTTGGTGATTGCTTCAAAAAGAGGAGTTTGGAAGCCTTCACTTGGTGATTCCCGAGCCGAGCGTCAAGATCATTCATAGCCATGTTCGTTGGATCACGATGTTTGGACCGAGTCGACTTGAAGATGAAGATCGTCAAGAAGACTTAGGTATCCTAGTTTAGTGTGTTTAGATCCATTTGTAAAGCTTAGAATAGTTGATATGCTCAAGTGCACAACACACACAAGATTTATGTTTTGGATTTTGTTTTCATGAATAGTTTAGATCAAAACAAGTTTAAATGGTTTTTATGTATATTAGATGTGTTCAATATACATACATGCTTCATATCTTAAACAAACTTATTTTGATATGTCTATTCATGAGTTTTCAGGAAAAATCAGATTTCTTATTGAAAAATCCAAGTTTGATAAAATACAAGTTTGGTTTTTTGGTAAAAATGATAAGACACAAAAATAGTTCAAATTGCTTGATATTTGAGTTAAAACTTTTATCACATGTTTATATATCAATGCAAATTGATAAAACTATTTTTGGGGATTTTTAGAAGAAATAAAAGAATTTTTAGAAAATATTTTTAATGTTTTTCTCCCAGGTTCTGACCCAGACCTGACTGTCAGGCCAGGCCGGTCGACCGAGCGGTCGACCGAACCATGAGCCGGTCGACCGTTGCGGTCGACCGACGTGCACAGCCTTGTGCACGTCTAGCAGGCACAGGGCTGGTCGACCGGGCGGTCGACCGGACCAGAGAGGTCTGCTCTCTGTATCTGGGCGGTCGACCGGACGGTCGACCAGATTCCTCCAACGGTCGAAAATTCGACCGTTGGCGGTCGACCGGGCGGTCGGCCGCCAGCCTGTCAGGCTGACAGATCAGCTTAACGGCTAGTTTCTTGGGGAGCCTATAAATACCCCATTTCTTGGGGGTTTTAAAAAAGATTTTAAGAGCAAAAATTCCAGACTTTCTTAAGTGTTTTAAACAAGTTTTCAAAAGTGTTTAAAGAGCAAAAAGATCAATCTTGTTTGTTTTTAAGTGTGTTGTTATTTTCAAAGAAAATAGGTTTTTGGGAATTAGCTTATTGTTCTTCATTTCTATATCAATTTGGTATTTTTCTAAGAGATTTTCTTTGATCAAAACACTTTGTTTTTCCACACTTGAGCTATCTTCTATCCTAATCTATTAGGATCTTTGTTTTGTGAAAAAGAGGAAAAGAGATTGTTTGAGGTTGTGGAAACCTCTAAGTTGTAAACCCTCCTTGTATTTGTGTATCCCTCTTTGGTAGAGGTTGATCGGAGTGGTATTGTTTTAGATCCCTCTTCGGTAGAGGTGATTGTGTTTGTTGTTGGCTACGGGCCTTATCCCTCTTCGGTAGAGGTGGATTGTGGTTGTATTGCCTCGGTGGCATTGTAAGGTTGAGAGAGGAGTTCGGTACTCCTTTAGTGGATTAGAAATCCTTCTCGGTGAAGGCGGGGACGTAGAGCTAGGGGCTCGAACCTCGGAACATATCTTTATGTTTGCGTTTGATCCATTGTCTCTCTAACTCTCTCTCTCTCTCTCTCTTCTCTTTATTTTGTGCATAGCATCATTCATAGCATCATATCTATTTGCTTGTGTTTGAGCATTGATTCATATTGCCTATCACTTATGTGCTTGTGTGCCTCACTTGTACTTAACCACAAGAGCTTCATATAGCACCTCAACCCATATCTAGGGGAATCAAAAGGAGTTAGTCCAGAGCCCTTCACGGGGAATTCGGCTATACTTGTGTGTTGTACTAAGTGTGTTGCAAATAGTTTTTAAGCTTCCGCATTTAGGCATTTAGTTTATAGATTAGCATTTCACCTATTCACCCCCCCTAGGTGATTTCACTTTTTCACTTCCACTTCCAAATTATTAATCAAAAACCGAAAAACACAATATACTTTTTCACTTCTACTTCCCAACTACCAACTAAACACCGAAAAAGATACACACAAATTCACATTTTTCAAAAGAAAAAAAACCCTACTCACCACTTGAATCCAAACAACCCTAAATTCTAATACATATATATTTTATGAAACGTGAAAAAAACTTTATTGACATCCAAACTACTCAATACATATTACAATTCCAGCTTGACTAGTAAGAGGGCCTTGTGAATGAGAAGGGAGAATTCTTAGAGAGAGAGAGAGAGAGAGAGAGAGAGAGACTAGGATCCTTCGGAAAGGATTCGGACTCGGATCCTTCCCACTCAAATACATACCTATAACATCTAAAAATAAGATCCACTCCGTTGAAATTGATCTACATTATTTAAAGTGTCTATAAATCAAATATCATGTATTTTTAATATTTTTTACCCATCCATCAAGTGACGCAAAATAGAGGGCTGAAAGTAGCATATTGCTTAGATCTACATCTTTAAACATACAAATTCTCGATCCGACCATTTCATGATCTAAAACATTAAAAACCTCACACACTTATTTTTGTTAAATTTTAAATATTCTACACCGTTAAACTAACCGGCTCGCTATTTAGGTCGCCTGTTTTCTCCTGTTTTTCCCAACTTTGATGCATGAGCAAAAGGTATTTAAAATACTTGATTTTGGTTTATAACTACTTCAAATAATGTAGACCAACCTCAGCAGAGTGGAGCTTGTATTAAATATCGTAGGGTTGTATTTGAGTGAAAATGATTCAGCCTCGAATTCTTCCGGAATGACACAAGTCTATCTCTATATGAGAGACTAGGATCCTTCGGGAAGAATTCGGACCCGAATCCTTCCCAATCAAATTCATACCGACAACATCTAAAAGTAAGATCCACTCCGTTGAAGTTGATCTACATTATTTAAAGTGTCTAGGCTGAAAGTAGCATATTACTTAGATCTACATCTTTAAACATACAAAATCTCGATCCAACCACTTCATCATGAGCTAAAAACTTAAAAACCCTCACAGATTAATTTTGTTAGAGTTTAAATATTCTACACCATTAAACTAACGAACTCATTATTTAGGTTGCCCGTTTTCTCCTATTTTTTTTCTACTTGATGCATGGGCAAAAAGTATTTAAAATACTTGATTTTTAGTTATAGATACTTGAAATAATATAGATCAATTTCAACGGAACGGATCTTGTATTCGATGATGTATGCTTGTATTTGAATGGGAAAGATTCGGCTCGAATTCTTCCAGAACTACACAAGTCTATCTTTATAGATAGCCCGAACCTTTTCGGAACTACACAAGTCTATCTCTCTCTATATATAGAGAATGACACACTTGTGTAGTTCCGAAAGGATTCGAGCCTGAATCCTTCCCACTCAAATATTAACACCTGACATTCAAATACAAGATCTACTCTGTTGAAGTTGATTATATTATTTAAAGTAGTTAAAAATAAAAAATCAAGTGTTTTGAACACTTTTTGCCCATCCATCAAAAGTGCAAAATGGACGGCCGAAAGTAGTGAGTTGGTTAGATTTATATCTTTAAACATACAAATTCTTGATCCGGCTATTTGATCATGATCTAAACATTAAAAAGCCCCTACAAACCAATTTTTGCCAGGTTTCAAATGTTTTACACCATTAAACTAACCAACTCACTATTTAGGCTGTTCGTTTTTCCCTACTTGATACATGAGCAAAAAGTATGTAAAACACTTGATTTTTAATTTATAGATATTTAAAATAATATAGATCAACTTCAACAGAATGGATCATGTATTTCTGAACTCTGATTCTTGCATGTGTTTCCTTAGAAAATTGAGTTGAAAAGGTGGAAGCTTCTTTATTTGATTGTAAAAAAAATTATAACGGATCAATAATCCGATTACAAAAAGGGGAGAATGATTGGATCTCTCCTTTTTTTAAGGCTGGGTTCTTTGAGTAGCGGTGGAGAGTGAATCTTATTTTCCGTTGACCAGGTGAACGTCAAGCTTCTCTATAAATCTTCTCTTCGGATCACGGACGGGTAGCACAGCTCCTATCCAATGAAATCTCAAAGAGTCTTAGGCAAAAACTTGGACTCAGCAAGTTGGTAGAAGAGTTTAGCTCTCTGACGGTATTCCTCAACTGAAAAATTCCAACTAAATTTGACCAAGTTCCACCATCCCCTCTTCAATAGCAAATTGAGCTATTTATAGGGGTTTTAGGGGTAAAAACTGTCCCCTAAAAGCCCTCCATAATGGGGGTTAACTCCCCTCATTACGTGGGCAGTAATTGACCCGGTAATGAGGGCAGTTACAACTAAGACGCAGGGCTCCTCTGCAATTGAAAATGCGGGCTTCGAGCTTTGCTAAACGTGGGCTACGAGCTTTGCTAGACGCGGGCTTCGAACCCTACGTCTTGGCATTGCAGTGATGCTGGGACGCGGGTTTCGAGTCACGCGTTTGACACTGCGGTGATATTGAGACGCGGGTTTCGAGCCTCGCGTTTTGACACTGCGGTGATATTAAGACGCGGGTTTTGAGCCTCGCGTTTTGACACTGCGATGATATTGAGACGCGGGTTTCGAGCCTCGCGTTTTGACATTGATGTTGAGACGCGGGTTTCGAAGCTCGCGTTTTGATATTGTAGTGATGCTGAGATGCGGGCTTCAAGCTCTGCGTCTTGACTTTGCATGAATGGCTTTAATTATTCTCGCGTCTGAAGTATAGACTCTGCTATCTGATGACTTGTCCTCAGTGATTTTTAGACAGTGTACAGAACCCCCTCCAAAATTTTTGAAACTCCGCGTTTGACTGGGACGAGTTTCGAAACACTTTGAAATTTTATTTTAGCAGCAAGCTCTCAACACTGGATTGGCAATCTTCTGAGATACCTTGAGCTCGATCTTGTCTGGATCTTGGTCTTCATGAGTGTACTGTTTAACTCTTTGAAGCTACCAGAGATGATCGTCGTGAGTGTCTGGATACGCAGTCCAGACCTCCTCGATGCTCTGAACTCGTTGTTGGTGTACTGTCGAACTAGGGGAATAGTCATCTGCTTTCACCAGTGTACTGTTGAATTGATTGTAAAAGATTGAACACAGGTATTGTAGACGCAAAGGTCATGTTGCCTTGAAAACGCAGACCTCATCTGACGCAGAAACGCAACTCTCATTCATTGGAGAGACGCGAACATTGAAGTGGAGACCCAGCTCTCACTTTGTTGAAGTGACGCAGACTTCGAAGTAGAGACGCGGACTTATCTACATTGAAGAAACGCGGCTCTGCTGCTTTGTCAAGGTGCGAGTTTCCTTCAAAGTGAAGATGCACCTTTCACTTGATGTAGAAACACGGCTCTGAGCATTACAAAACGCGAATTTGCTTCCAAGTAGAGATGTAGCTCTCGCTGGGAATAGAGGTGCAGCTCTCTTATCTTGCCAAAACGCGAGGCATAAAATACTGAAGAGACGCGGTCTTCGAAGTGGAGACGCAACTTTCACTTTGTTAAAGTAACATAGACTTCAAGGTGGAAACGCGAACCTCTTTTTGCTGAAGAGACGCAGATCTGTTAAACGCGAGACTCGCGTTCTGGGTGTGTTACCACGCGTCTGGCGATGCTTGAAGAGACATCGTTCTCTTAGCACACGAGGTCCGCGTTCTAGGCGTGTTGCCATGCGTCCGGTGATGATTGGTCTCGAGATACGGGCCGCGTATCTCGGTTGATTACTGTGTCTATAAAAAGACAGCAGTCTTTTAAGAGTCATCATTAGACTTTTTTCTTTTCCGTTGAACCATGCGTCAAGAGTTTTCAAAACTTAAGAAAAGCTCTGAGCTTTTTCCTCCTTCTCTCGTCTGTCTACATAGAATTCTCGGTCAAAATGGCCCCAAAGACCAAGCCTGTGACTTCATCCTCAAGCGCGTCGCTTCAGAGGTTCAAATGGGAGGCTTCTCTACGCAGGAGGCCCCATTTCAGGTAATAAAACCATTCGAATCGGTTTCCCACATTAAGAAACTTGAAGAGTTATCTTAACTCTTAAGTTTCTTCTAAGTTGAACCGCCAACGCGAGGCTCACGCCCGTGTTTGATTTTCAGATGCGGCTCTGTCTCTGGTAGGCAATGAAATCACCTAGAGGGGGTGAATAGGTGACTAACTAATCTAATGATGAATTTATGCGGAATTAAAACTATTTATGTAAACTAAAAACTATTATGCTAAACACACCAAGTATAACACAAGAGTGTAGCCGAATTCCCAGTGAAGGGATCTAGACTATCTCCTTAAGATTCCTCTAAATAAAAGTTAAGGTGCCGCTATGACTCTCTTGGTTGAATACAAGTGTGAGCAAATAATCCCAAGCATATAACAATTTAGCACAAGATATATCAAGCATATAAAGGTATAAGCAATGTAAGCATGCAAGATATAAACTCAAGTGAGAGATAGAGAGAGCAATCACAAACACGGAAAATTTGTTTCGAGGTTCGAGCACCCTTACTCTACATTCCCGCCTTCAACACTATGAAGGATTTCCACTAGAATCGATCCCACCGGATCACTCGGTGACGCAAATATCTACAAGGAGTTCACACTAGAACTCTTGGACTCACTAGTCCCTCTCTTGTTCCCGCAAGAACAACACATGCGAGCACACTAGCTTGCCGAGGCCGCACCTCTACACCGAGCTTCCACTATTACTCGAAACAATATGAACCCGCAAGTTCGCCTCCTCAAATACAAAGTAGAACACTTGGTGATCTAAACACTTTGATCACCTAAAAACACTCTCACAACAACTCTCCTATAGGATTGATATAGCAATGGATAGCTCAAGTATGTGTGAGAAAAACTTGGATAGAATTTGTATTGAAAAACTCAAGAAATCTCTTTTCAAAATACTCTTGAAAAACTCTCCTTTTGATATAGAAGTATTTGGCTCTAAAACAAGCGGAGATAAACACTTAGAAAGGTAGGAAAAACTAGCTTGAAAACCCACTTAAAATCTTGTAGAAAACAGCCCAAAACATCCCCATATAAATAGGCTCCAAAAACTAGCCGTTGGGGACAACTCAGTAGAAATTCCTGTTGTCTGCGGACCGCCCGGTCGACCGCCAACGGTTGGATTTCTGACCGCTGGGAAAAGCGGTCGACCAAAAACTGGGCTATGACCTAGCGGTCGACCGCCCGGTCGACCGGAGCCATTTACAGAGAGCAGAAGCTCTCTGGCAGTAGATCGTGCGGTCGACCAACCCTTAGCTGTGCACGTTTGTGCACATCGATCGACCGCCCGGTAGACCGACTTCTGGCTCGATCGACCGGCCGGTCGACCGCCAAACAACCTGGTCAGCAAATGTAAAGGGATTAAAACTTGATCTTTTTAACTTCAATAAAATCCCATAAATTTCCATAAATTTTACAAAAATAATTTCATTAATATACTTTGATATACAAACTGAAATACACCTAGAGGGGGGTGAATAGGTGTAAGTGCTAATCTAGTGAACTAAATGCGCTAAATGCGGAAGCTTAAAATTTATTGCAACACACTTAGTACAACACACAAGTGTAGCCGAATTCCCCGTGAAGGGCTCTGGACTAACTCCTCTTGATTCCCCTAAATATGGGTTGAGGTGCTATATGAAGCTCTTGTGGTTAAGTATAAGTGAGGCACACACACAAGCAATCCAAGCATATAATGAATAAGCAATGTGAATCAATGCAAGGACAACACAAGCAAATAGATATGATATGGCAATATGAATTATGCTCAACACAAGCAAATATGATATGATGATATGAATGATGCTTTGCACAAATAATGAGAGAGAGAGTTAGGAGACAATGGATCAAACGTTAACAACAAGATATGTTTCGAGGTTCGAGCCCCTAGCTCTACATCCCTGCCTTCACCACCGTGAAGGATTTCCATTCACTATCTCCCACCGAGGGAACCTTCACCGAGAAGGATTTGTTACAACAATGGAGTACCGAACTCCTCTCTCAAACACCGCCTCACAACCAAGGGTAGGCCCGTAGCCAAACAACAACCAACACCTCTACCGAAGAGGGTTTACAAACTAAACTCCACCTCTCAAAAGAGGGAGCAAACCACAATCCTCAACCTCTACCGAAGAGGGAGCAACCCAATCAAAGCAAGGGTTTTACAACAAGTGGTTACAAAGACCACAAACTCTCTTTTCTACAAACAAAAGATCCTAAATAGATTAGGATAGAAGATATAGCTCAAGTGGAAAAACTAGGTGTTTGGAAAACAAAGACTCAAAGAAAAATACTTGGGAAAACTCTTGTAAAGATAGAAAATGAAAGCCAAGACAAATCTCCCAAAATTCTCTTTTCTTTGATTTTTTCAAAAACCTAAAACAAATAAGATTGGAAGTTTAAAACCCAAAAACACTTTTGAAAACTTGTTTTAAACTCTGGGGAAACTGTAATTTTTCTCTTGTAAAAACCTTGGCCAAAATCCCAAAGAATTGGGGTTTATATAGGTCAAAACAGAAACTAGCCGTTAGGCTGATCTGGCAGCCTGACAGGCTAGCGGTCGGCCGGCCGGCCGACCGCTAACGGTCAAAAATATGACCGTTGGGCCAAACCGGTCGACCGCCCGGCCGACCGAAATAAACAGAGAGCACTGCTCTCAGGTCCGGTCGGCCGCCCGGCCGACCGTCCCTGTGGCTGCCAAACGTGCACAAGCTTGTGCACGTCGGTCGACCTCATGGGTCGACCGGACTTAGGTGCGGTCGACCCGTGCGGTTGGCCGACCTGGCCTGTCAGCCACTGTTCTGGGACAGAAACATATGTAAAAAATATTTCTAAAAATCTTTTAAGTCTTTGTAAAAATACCCAAAAATAGTTTTATCATTTGCATTGATATATAAACATGTGATAAAAGTTTAGCTCAAATATCAATCAATATGAACTTTTTGTGTTTTATCATTTTTACCAAAAACCAAAACATGTATTTTTATCAAACTTGGATTTTTCAATACATGAATAGGAAAGTCAAAATAAGTTTGTTTAAAAATTAAGCATGTATGTATAGAATGAAACAACTATACATATATCAATTTAAACTTGTTTTGATCAACTATTCATGAAAACCAAAAACCAAACGTAAAACGTGTGTGTTATGTGCACTTGAGCATATCAACTATACTAAGCTTTACAAATGGATCTAAACACACTATCTAAACTATGGATAGCTAAGTCTTCTTGACGATCTCCATCTTCAAGTAGACCCGATCCAAAACTCCATCCATGGGCTAGGCAATGTGTGATCTTGAAGCTTGAGCCCTGGAATCACTTGTGAAGCTTCCAAACACCTCTTGTTGAAGCTATCACCAAACTAACATCTTGTTATAAGATCTGAGACTAAAAACACAAGAATATTAGTAAACATAACTACATGAGTTAATCATCATCAAAACTAGGGGGGAAGGCCTTTGGGCCAACAATCTCCCCCTTTTGATGATGACAAAACTCATGGAGTTATATATTCATGGATTAAAGTTAAGCTTCAAAGAAGCTCCCCTTAACTCATGCATAAGCAAAGAAATAATAAATATACAATGAATGGCAATGCATTATATCATGCATGAAAAACAATAAACCAAAACATGTTTTAGGCTCTAGATTCCAATGAAATATTCACAATAAACATGTTCTAGATACCAATTAAAATCATAATATATGCAAAAACATAAGCATGCATATAAACTCAAAATCTTTCTCCCCCTTTTTGTCAATCATCAACAAAGGGGTAAAAACAAAATCAAAATATAAACAAATTCTTCTATCAACAAACATGATCTAGACACCAATGAAATGTGAAAGGTGCTCTAAATACCAATTAAATGATTAAAACTTTTCCCTTTTTTTTTAAATAAATGCATACAAAGACATGCATATAAATCCAAATCCTTCTCCCCCTTTTTGTTCTATAACACAAATGATGTAAATAAGGGGTAAATAGCAAATTATAAGATGTACACTCAATTAAGATACCAAATGAAACTTATATGTCAATGAAGTACATCTTGATACCAAATGAAAGTAAACATACCAAAACAAAATTTTGAGATACCAATTTAAAACATAAACATTTTGATATCAAAAGATAGTATTTTTCTTTTTAAGCCATATAACAATTTTGATTGTGATATCATATGCTTAAAATAAACATCAAATTTCAATCATAAAGTGTGGGAGTGGAAATCAAGTATCAATTGAAATATGAAAGTCAAATTTTCTCCCCCTTTATGAAATACAAACTAAAACAATACGTAGGCTTGATACCAATTTAAAAGTAATCAATTGAAATAGGATAATCATTGAGGTTTTCAAGCTTAGCATAAACAAATATTTGTGTTCTAAGATATAGGAATATAGTAGGCACAAATAAAACATATATGTATGGAAAAAAAATAGATACCAATAGACATTGATACCATTGAAATGAAAGCTAATACCATATGTTATGTGTATGTATGCTTTTAATTACTTACACAAAAACAATATATGAGTATACAAAGAAGATCAAAATGATACCAATTGAAAGAGTTCAATGATACCAATTGACATAACAATAAAAGCATGGTATAACTCATATCAAAATGAAGAATACGAACTAGTTAAAATGGAAATTTTTGTTAACTAGTACGAAATCCTTCAATCAAGGAATAAACTAAAAATAATTTTCATAAAACACATGTAAATCACATAGCACTTAAAAACACTCAATATTCAATAAAGTCCATACATGCTCATGAAAACATACTCATGAGAAATATTTAAAAAAAATGGTGAGTGTACAAGTAATGTGTGACATGGCATTATGAAATTTCCAATTAAGCTCAAAATTCCTTGAAACAATGAAAATCATCAAAATTATTTAATCTTCAAGGTATATGTATGTCTTATACAAACTAAAGAATACATACATATCCAAAACACAACGAGTCCACAAAATATATGCATTAAGGCACGTGACTCAGAAAGGATGTATATGTATAATAATAATTTGGATAAAATAGACATATACATGAAGTTAAACAAATAAACACGAAATCAAGAAAAACTAAATTTTCACCAAAACAAATTTCAATTCAAGGTATATGTATGAATTGTCAACACAATAAGTATACATACATATCCCTAAACACAATTGAGTCCATATATATAGATTTGCATAAAAGACAAATGACTCAAAGGTATACATGTATAACTTAAGGTTTGGCAAAATGCACATATACGTGAAATGTAAACACATGATCTACAAAATAATCCAAAATGGGAATACAAGTTTAAAATGTATGAATCATCAAAACTAGACTATACTAGCACATCTAATGGGTTCAAATAAGCAATCAAGCCCAAACATATATAGATTTATTTGTGGCCCACTATATGCACAAGTATAAATCCTAGTCTTAATGAAAACTAACATCTAAACATGTAGTCAACACATGAAGCATAAAACCAAGATATAAATCAACATGATAAACATAAACATGATTATTATGAATATCCACATGTTATTAGATTTATGATGTACATGATAGCTAATCAAATACGAGAACACAAAATAATAATCCATATTAAACATGGGTGTCTCAAATACTATACATGTATGTCAAGAATCTAATTAACATGGCATTTCATACTAATCACTAAACAATGAAACATGCTATAAACAATGAATATTAAAAGCATGAAAATAATAAAAAGAGTTAGGAATCGTTACCAAAACCTAGAAGGCAACTCTCCTTGTCTCCAAAACATGGTGGTCCTCTCCACCAAATATCCCTTGAAAGTGATGCATCCAATTGATTTCCTTTAAGTACGGAACGCATCCACTCCAAGGTACCGCTACTCTCACGTCATGTGAGAGCCCACACCTACATCACAAACAAGAGGGGTGGTCTTTGGTACCCATATCTTATTGGGTCCATGAGGGTTAGTACCTTCTCTAACCCAAACAAACTTATTTGCTAAATTATAATCATGTATACGATCAAAAATAAAATTTAGCAAGGTGGCCCTTACGTCCACAATGTGTACAAGTGTACACATGAGCATACATGGTGTGATGGTGTCCGTGAGGAGCATGTGTATGCCGTGGAGGGTGTGCATGAAAAGATGGAACTTGTTTCTTTCGAACCAAGGATTCCAAGCGTGTGTGGTTCATGGCACATTGGCTCATAGTGGAGCCCAAACAATCCATTTTCTTCTTAATTAAATTTATATCATTTTCAATCAAAGAAGAAGTAGAGCATGCAATGGGTAGAATGTGTGAAACTACCCTAGCATGGCAAACATGTGCATCAATCTTATTTTGCAAACAATCATTTTTCTTTAAATAAACATTTAAATCATTTGAAATAGAAATAATTTTGTTTTCAAAGCAACATTCTCTTTTAAAACAAAATCAACTTTCGAAGACAAATTTTCATTTTTCTTCAAAAGAGTTTCACAATCATTTTTAGATTTTAAAAACTCATTTTCTTCAAGTGCAAGATCAAGTTGAGATCTCAATGAATCCCTTTCATTATAGACCTTAACCTTCTCTTGCAAAACACAATCAAGTCTAGAATCAAACTTTTATTTTCTTTTTCAATTTCTAGACTTTTCTTTTTCAAAATCTATATTTTTCTATTAACTTTTCACAGACAATTGATAGTTCTTCATTTAAAGCATGAGCATCAAAATTATCATTACATGAAGAACTAGCACTATCATCACAATCTAAGTGGGGTTCCGAATGTACCTCAAGGGAGTCATTCTTGGACCATTAAGCATTGAGAATCGGATTCTCCACTAGACTCCTCCGGTTGAATTTGCAATTGAAGCTTGGAGGTGGTGGTGGTTGTCAACATGTTCCACACTGTAAATGCGGAATCAAAGTTAGAAGCAAGCATAAGATATTCTTATTTAATGTGCTTCTAATGGCCTCAAGGGCTTGTGCATTGGCCCCTATATGCTTGCGGTCACCAAGATAACATCTTTGTAGCGGCAAGGAAAACATGCAAACCTAGGGTCTTTAGGTACATGGACATCCTATACTTCCAAACAACAGTGTTGGAAGGGTCAAAACTAGGTGGGGTCATGAAGTCCATGGTAAACTATATGAGTGTGCAAACAAGCAAATACAAACAATAGATTAGCAAACAAATGGATCTCACTCCTAAGATGTTAAGCCTAATATCAGGAGCGTTGGCTCTGATACCAATGAAATACACCTAGAGGGGGGGTGAATAGGTGTAAGTGCTAATCTAGTGAACTAAATGCGCTAAATGCGGAAGCTTAAAAACTTATTGCAACACACTTAGTACAACACACAAGTGTAGCCGAATTCCCGTGAAGGGCTCTGGACTAACTCCTCTTGATTCCCCTAAATATGGGTTGAGGTGCTATATGAAGCTCTTGTGGTTAAGTACAAGTGAGGCACACACACAAGCAATCCAAGCATATAATGAATAAGCAATGTGAATCAATGCAAGGACAACACAAGCAAATAGATATGATATGGCAATATGAATATGCTCAACACAAGCAAATATGATATGATGATATGAATGATGCTTTGCACAAATAAATGAGAGAGAAAGTTAGGAGACAATGGATCAAACGCTAACAACAAGATATGTTTCGAGGTTCGAGCCCCTAGCTCTACATCCCCGCCTTCACCACCGTGAAGGATTTCCAATCCACTATCTCCCACCGAGGGAACCTTCACCGAGAAGGATTTGTTACAACAATGGAGTACCGAACTCCTCTCTCAAACACCGCCTCACAACCGAGGGGTAGGCCCGTAGCCAAACAACAACCAACACCTCTACCGAAGAGGGTTTACAAACCAAACTCCACCTCTCAAAAGAGGGAGCAAACCACAATCCTCAACCTCTACCGAAGAGGGAGCAACCCAACCAAAACAAGGGTTTTACAACAAGTGGTTACAAAGACTACAAACTCTCTTTTCCACAAACAAAAGATCCTAAATAGATTAGGATAAAGATATAGCTCAAGTGGAAAAACTAGGTGTTTGGAAAACAAAGACTCAAAGAAAAATACTTGGGAAAACTCTTGTAAAAGATAGAAAATGAAAGCCAAGACAAATCTCCCAAAATTCTCTTTTCTTTGATTTTTTCAAAAACCTAAAACAAATAAGATTGGAAGTTTAAAACCCAAAAATACTTTTGAAAACTTGTTTTAAACTCTGGGAAACTGTAATTTTTCTCTTGTAAAAACCTTGGTCAAAATCCCAAAGAATTGGGGTTTATATAGGCCAAAAACAGAAAATAGCCGTTAGGCTGATCTGGCAGCCTGACAGGCTAGCGGCCGGCCGGCCGGCCTACCGCCAACGGTCAAAAATATGACCGTCGGCCAAACCGGTCGACCGCCCGACCGAAATAAACAGAGAGCACTGCTCTCAGGTCGGTCGGCCGCCCGACCGACCGTCCCTGTGGCTGCCAAACGTGCACAAGCTTGTGCACGTCGGTCGACCTCATGGGTCAACGGACTTAGGTGCGGTCGACCCGTGCGGTCGGCCGACCTGGCCTGTCAGCCACTGTTCTGGGACAGAAACATATGTAAAAATTTTTCTAAAAATCTTTTAAGTCTTTGTAAAATACCCAAAAATAGTTTTATCATTTTGCATTGATATATAAACATGTGATAAAAAGTTTAGCTCAAATATCAATCAATATGAACTATTTTGTGTTTTATCATTTTTACCAAAAACCAAAACATGTATTTTTATCAAACTTGAATTTTTCAATACATGAATAGGAAAGTCAAAATAAGTTTGTTTAAAATTTAAGCATGCATGTATAGAATGAAACAACTATACATATATCAATTTAAACTTGTTTTGATCAACTATTCATGAAAACTAAAAACCAAACGTAAAACGTGTGTGTTATGTGCACTTGAGCATATCAACTATACTAAGCTTTACAAATGGATCTAAACACACTATCTAAACTATGGATACCTAAGTCTTCTTGACGATCTCCATCTTCAAGTAGACCCTATTCAAAACTCCATCCATGGGCTAGGCAATGTGTGATCTGAAGCTTGAGCCCTGGAATCACTGTGAAGCTTCCAAACACCTCTTGTTGAAGCTATCACCAAACTAACATCTTGTTATAAGATCTGAGACTAAAAGCACAAGAATATTAGTAAACATAACTACATGAGTTAATCATCATCAAAACTAGGGTGGAAGGCCTTTGGGCCAACACAAACATGTTTGATTAAAAATCAAAACACATTACAAACATTTTGAACTATTTTTGTAATATAGAAATTTTGGCTTAAACAAAAATCTGTATTTTCAAAATCGATTTTTTCAAAACTTCTCCAAATACAAAAACAAGATATTTAAACACTTTTGAAGCTTAGCGTGTATGGATATGATCCACTACACATATATGATGAAATATCTATGTTTTTACAATAAACTCTAAAATAAATTTGATAAACCACATGTATATTTTGAAGCTTAAAAAACCAAACCGTTATTTTCTAAAACAAAAATCTTTTATGAAAACACATATAAATTTTGTGTGTGAGTGTATATGAACTTGAGCAATCCACCAACTTATCTATCCTTTATATTTTATCTAAAAATAAATCTTGACACTTACAAAAACTCGACACAAGTCTTCTTGAAAATCTTCTCTTGAAAATCTTTTCTCTCCTCTTGACTTGGTCCAAACCTTGATCCAATGAGCTAAACTCCTCTTGAGTACTTAATGCGATCTTGATGCACAAGCTCTTGTCAACACGTGCTAACTCTAAAACTTGACTTTAAATCCTTTGTTGAAGGTACACACCTATTAAGATCTTGATCAAATATCTGAGACTAATAAATACAAGATCATTAGTACTATAACTACACGAGTTAATCATCATCAAAACTAGAGCGATGGGCCTTCGGGCCAACAATCTCTCTCTTTTTGATGATGACAAAACTCATGGAGTTATATATGCATGGATTAAAGTTAAGCTTCATAGAAGCTCCCCCTTAACTCATGCATAACAATAAACAAATAGATATTCAATGAAGTGCATAAACTAAACAAACATATATATGCATAAACAAGGAGATAAACATGCATAAATCAAAAATCCTTCTCCCAAAAACCTTTTCCCCTTTTTTGTATAAAACAAGAAAATCCTTCTCCCTTTTTTGTATAAATAAGAAAATGAAATAAACATGCGTATATAAATCATCAAATATTTCTCCCCCTTTTTGTCAATTCATCAACAAAGGACGAAAACAAAACAAACAAACATAACATAAATATGCGATATACATTCATGAAGAGAGAGACGTGAAGTTAGCTCCCCCTGTATACATGCATTACATGCATTACATGAAGAAGGGATGACAAGACCCTAACTTACATAAAACATTAGGGGTGAGCATCGGTCGGTTCGTTCGGTTTTTGTTAATTTTTGCAAATCGAACCGAACCGATTAGACTTAGCAACCGAACTGAACCAACTCAGTTCGGTTCGATTTTTCGGTTTTTTCGGTTAGGCCAATATTTTTCCATCATTCTTATATTTTTTAATCACCATTATATATCATCATTTAATATTCTAATCTCAAATATTCAATACCCAATTAGAAATAAGAAAAAGACCCTAACCTTAATGTGAATTAAAATTTTCATATTCTAAAATTTTTACGCTATATTTGGGCTCTTATATCAAAACTCACATAATTATTACTAACTTTTAATGGCAAGAATAAAAAAAAGAACTATATTAATATAAATATTATTTTTAATTGTGATGGTGTACTTAACATAACTTTCACATATTCAACATAAAAAAGATGGTATTGCTAGAAGTAATGAGATAAGTTTTCATCAGTTTTTGTTATGAACTATATGATTCACTAAATTGAATTTGGGTGGGGTGATATATAGGGTAAGAGATTCGGTTCGATTCGGTCGAGTTCGATTTTTGAAACACAAAACCGAAACCGAACCGAACTAGAGCGGTTCGGTTCGGTTCGGTTCGGGTTCGGGTTTCGATTTTTGGTCGGTTATTTCGGTTATAACCGAACTCTGCTCACCCCTATAAACATAATATACAATGCATAAGCGGAGATGTTAAGCTCTCCCTACACACGTGTACCACATAAAGAAGAGATGTCAAGCTCCTCAATATAAGATACACTCAACATGAATCTATATATAGAAGAGATGTTAAGCTCCCCTTGCATATAGGCAATTCATATCAAAAAAATTTGAAATCACTTTAAAATAAAATTTTGAATTTTCTTAATTCAACAAAACAAATTTTGAGATACCACTTGTAAATAAGCAGAATTTTAAGATACCACTGAAAGTAAAAATTTTGTATTTTTGATACCAATTGAAAACTAATTGAAATACCAATTGAAATATATTGTAAATTTTGATATCAAATAAAATGTCAATTGAAATATCAATTGAAAACAATGCATAAGCTTATAAAGATACCAATTTATTTTTAATTTTAAGTCAAGCTTAGCGTAAACATAATTTGTGCTTTAAACATGTAAAGATATTGTAAATCAAGCACAATCAAAACATATATATATATATATATATATATATAATATATATATAATATATATTTTATATATATATATATATAGATATATTATATGTATGTATGTATGTATGAAAAATCTCTGATACCAATTGAAATTGATATTATTTGAGATTTTGAAACACATATATAGAAAATAAATATGAGTATACAAAGATAGAATTCCATGAAGAACATGTGTATAACTCATACCTATCCACCCTATTCATGCACATGTTAAAAAAAAATTCAATTTAAGCATACAAGGCATGGTCGCCCATCCAGCCGCCCTTTAAGGATAGAAGTTTTCAAAAATAAGATTTGAAAATAGTTGTATTTTGAAAACACTACCAAATGAAGAATAAAAAATAATTTAAAGTAATTTTTGAAAAACTAGTTAAAGATCCTTCAAACATGAAACCAAATCATATATATCTCATGAAACATACCAAATACACAAGAGTTGACACTCGAAATCTATAAAACTCAAAATTCTCATGAAAACAATGTCATGAGTAAACAAATGAAGTGTGAGTGCACAAGAATCATGTAAATAGCGTTTTCATGAAAATGATCAATAAAGCTCAAATAAACATGAATATCTTTTATTAAAAGTATAAAAAGTATTTTTCATTAAAATCAAACTTTAAGGTATATGTATGTTTTATTCAAAACTAAAAATATGCATATATATCCTAAACACAAATGAGTTTATAATGTAATTTGTATGAAGGCAAGTGACTCAAAGGTATACATGCATATTTATTAGTTTTGGATAAAAATTACATATACATGAAGCAAAACATACATAAGAATAGGGAAAACATGTATAAGAAAGAATCATCAAAACTAGGTTATACATGTACATGCGATGAGTACAAATGAGCAATAAGGCACAAACATATAATAATCAAGTGTAGCTCACTACTTGTACAAGTATATACACAAGTTTTAATGAAAATTCATCTAAACAAGTATTCTCTTCATGAAGTACAAAACCAAAACATGCTAAAATATTTATACAAAGGCATGTAAATAAAATAGGAGTTTAGAGATAGTTACCAAACCAAATACACTATTCTCTAAGTCTCCAAAATATGGTAGTCCTCCCACCAAACTTCCTTGATAGCGGTGCATCAATTTTGTATGTTCATCTAGTTTCACATGCATCCACCACCAAGGCACCAACCTCTCACGTCAAGTGAGAGCCCACACCTACATTAAATACAAAAGGTGGAGATTTTGGCACCCATGTTCTTTTGAGACCACAGGGGTCAGCATCAAATGGAACCCAAATATTGTTATTAGCAAAATTTAGAGAATTTACCTTATCAAAACAAAACTTTGCTAGCTTTGAGGTCGCAATGTGTACACTTGTACACTCTAGCATGCACATGTGAGTGAGTGTGATCATGATGTGCAAAGTGTGCATATGTATGTCATGGGTGATGTGCATGAACATGTGGAGCTTATTTCTTTTGAAATAAGGTTTCCAATCTATTATGATTGAATGCACAATTGCTCAAAGTTGAGCTCAAACAATTTATTCTATTTTTCAAAAATTGAATCTCATTTTTATCAATGGTAGCATGAAGAGCATGACAAGTATGAGAATCTTTTTCTTTTGAAATATTTTTTCTTTGAAACAAATTTTCTTTTCAAAGAGTTGTTTTCTTCTAAAACAATTTCTTTTTCTTTTTCCACCAATTTTATTTTATTTTTCAAAGAATTATTTCCTTCACAAATATCATTTAATTTAGAAAACAAGGAAATATTTTCCTTTTCAAAGATTCATTTTCTTTAGAAATATTTTTCAATTTATTTTGAACAGAATCTTTTTCTTTTGAAATGGACTTATATTTATTTTTCAATCTTTTATGGTCCTTTTTAAGTAAATCATATTTTTCAAGAAGTTGTTGACAAAATGAAGGAAGATCATCATATGATATGTCAACATCCTCATTAAGCTCGGATTCAGAATTTACCTCAAGGGGGTTATCCCCTTGGATCATGTAGCACATGTTGGAAGCATCACTTCCATCTTTCGTGTAACCCCCTGATCCCTGGTGTACGTATCACCGTATGAGTACGCGTTACGGCGTATAATATTGCTTTGACCTCCGTGGTAGTCCGATGGAGCTGATTTCTGTTTCAAAAATTATTTCTAATATTTAGATTTTTCAAGATTTTCTGGAATTTTCTGGATTATTTTGGAAAATCTCCGTAGTCGGTGTCGACCGATACAGATTATTGGCTCTCTGATTTTAATTCACAAACGGAGTTGTATTTTGGGAATCCGCTTTCACCATGTGTCTTAGAATCATATGATCTACGCTAGAGTATTTTTGGTGATTTTTCTGAATTTATCAAAACTCCGGCCAAATCGGTGTCGCCCAATACCGGCGAAACCTTTCAGGATTTTTAACTTACAAACCAGACTGAATTTGTTCAAACTGTTTTCATATTACGTCTCAAGATAATATTCTCTATTTTTTGTAATTTTTGAAAATCGTTCGGAATTAATCAAATTTTGGACCAATTAAATAATATTAAGTTAATTATTTAAATCCTTTTCTTTTCTTTCTTTTTCTTTCCACGAACTTCTCTGGATTTTTCTTTTTCCAGCGACTTCCTCCCACCGCCATTAGCCCACCGCCTTTCCTCTCCCTCTCTCTATCTATTTCTCTCACTCTCTCTAATTAGGGTGACTAATCAACCTCTCTCTCTCTCTCTATCTCACACTTCTCTTTGTCTCTAATTCCTCTCTTTTTCTTTCTCTCCCACTGTTCCGGTGGCCCTGACCCATGCCTGCGGCCACACGGCCGGCGTGCCACCGCCGCGTCCCCGGGCGGCGCCATCGCGCCCGGCCGGCGGCGCCACCGCCGCTGCCTCCTCTTCTTCTTTTCCTTTTCTTTTCTTTTCTTTCTTCTTTTCTTCTTCTTCTTCTCCTCCTTTCTTTTTTTCTTTTTCTTCTGCTGCTGTTCTTTCCCTCTCTTCTTCTCTCTCTCACTCTCTCTCTCGGGGCCGGCGCCTGAACCGCCGCCGGCCAGCTCGCCGCGGCCAGCTGAGCTGGCCGGCCGACCCGCGCAGGAGCACAGCAGCAGCAAGCTGCTGCTGCTGCTGCTATGGTTTCTTTTATTGGGTTTGGGTAGAACCCAAACCCAAGAACCCTATTGGGTTACAATAGTAAACCCAATAAACCCCCTACCCGACCCGTGAACCCGATAACCCATTTATTTAAGTTAACGGGTTTGGGTTATGGATCTGGACCCGACCCGTTTACCACCCATACCCGCATCCAAATTAAATAAAGGTAAATTTGCAGAAAACCCCCCCTGTTACTTTTTATTAATTGCAATTGAATTATTTTTAATTACATATTTAACCCATTTTTATTACTGTTAGCGTTCGGGCGATGTCGGGAGTATCCGGACTCCGATTTGGACGATTCTGGAACCGTTGCGATCATGGAAAAGAGCTACCTTCCCATGGCTAGTTTGTGAGTGTTTTTCTTTTATAAATTATAGTTATCATGTTTAATTCAATTGATATATTACTTTAACTAATAAGTCGTGTTTATCAGTCCATCAATATCACTGTAAATAGCATTAAATAGAATTCTTGGGTTATTATAAACTATAGATGACTTATTTAAATATCGGGAAAATTAATAATATTGTGCTCTTGATCCTATTCATAATATGGTAATAATTATTACAAATAGGGATATATGGTATGATCACCATTACTAGACTCATACTGAACACCAGTCCTGCATGCACTCGTATTATCATTACACGAACATTCTAGTACATTGGACATGGCATGTAGGATAATTACCGATTACACTAGATACTGTTATTTTAGGTCACTGATACACGTGACACTATTATAGCATGTTCATGAATCACTGTTATCTATATATTCCGGTATACATGCATTGCTTGTGTTTATATTCTTGTCATATAGATCACCGTTCATATTGCATGTATTATTGTTGCATGTATCTTCCTGTATGCCCGTTACATGAATATTTCCCGTTATTGATATTGATATTTCCGTTACTGGATATATGAGCTGTTGATATGCGATGTGTGCCATCCCACATCTACTGTTTCCCATTTCCCGTTATCCTGTTAGCGCATGTTCTATTCTCGTATTACTTGTACCATGCACTGTTCTAGCACTCGATATACTGTGTAGTTCTTATTTGTATTCTGGTACACCAGTTATTAGCATAGTCACGCCAGCGTCCGGCGAAACATGTGTGGAACTAAGTGCCACACGGAGCAAAGTGCCACATCAGACCTATCCGTGGTGGGGGCACCTCTTGAATCCGTGGGGGCCACCTCTAGAATCCTCACTCCGTCTGGTGTTGGGTGACGAGGATGTCTCCGGTGTTCTTGTTATTGATATTGTTCCTGACCAGACTCAGTATTCTTGTTATATATGGTATTCCCGTTATACGCACGGTCATGCTGGCGTCCGGCACATGGTGTGTGGAACTAAGTGCCACACGGAACAAAGTGCCACACCACAGACATGGTGGGGCCACCTCTTGAATCCGTGGGGGCCACCTCTAGAATTCCACATTGCGGGGTGTCGGCATGATGGAGGCATCCTCAGTGCACTTACTATGCAGACCCAGTACATGATACATTTAATAACCCAACAATCGTGACGTCAGGAACACTTGTTATTTGGTCACTCTCTCGTTTGGATAATGGTACCCGTATGTCATGTCCGGATGAGTTCGACTGGAGTGCGGGCTCCAGTATGGACTGCCAGTGGTATGGGACACTGGAAGAGATTGATTAAAATGCCAGGTGATACTGATTGTGATTATTGTATAAATATTATGACTTACCTGATACATGTATACTCTTGTTTAATTATACTTGTTACTGTTCCTGATCAGTTATCCGCTATCATGCTACATGTATACTTTGTTACTTTACCTGGTACATGTTATACTTTTTGTGGTGGCATACTACTCATGTACATGTATACTCTGCATTGCATATCTTCTATTTTCTGTATACCTTGCAGACATCATTACTGTATATGCACAACACCGTATTATGGTTATATTGCCTATACCTATCTGCATGTTCACTTCTATCACGTCACCACTATACAACATTATATATTATATAAAATGAGAGACTACTGTAGACATGACCCGATGATAACATGCCAGGCGGTGATGGTATTAAAAGATGACATTTTCTATTTCTACTGAGTATTAAATTCCTATTATGGTATCACTGATAAATAAACATGTATTATATAGTATTATCGTGCTTGTATTATTATAGTACATATTACTACCTCCTTCATTTTACCACTCACTAGGTCGCTTTCTGACGACCCTGGGTTTGCGTGCCCAGGTTGGAGACCGAGTTGTCGTACTGTCAGATATGTCATTGGATTCACATAAGAGACTTGTCACCTATACGATTCATAAGTATCTTGCGTCTTTTTGTCTTATTTCCTTATAAGGGACTTGTCATTGTCTTATTCACATAAGGAAGACTATAGTGTTCCATACTACAAAAGCCGAATCAGCTAGAAACCCTATATAAATATTCATCATTTAGGGTACTTTTTAATGCATGGATGACTTTTGCATTAGCCTCTAGATGTTTGCCATTTAAACAATATGAATTTTTAATGGTGGCAAAATAAACATGAATACCTAGGGCTTTGAGGTACATGAACACCTTAACTTTCCAAATTTGGATGTTAAGAATGTCAAACATAGGAGGTTTCATGAAATCTATGTTTGTGTACAAATATTATGATTAGCTAAAAATAAGATTTTTAACTCTAGGTTGTTAGACCCAAATCAAGAGCGCCAAGCTCTGATACCAATTGAAATCATCTAGATGTTGGCCCAGAGGCCTTCCACTCTAGTTTTGAAGATGATAACTCATGTAGTTATAGTTTACTAATAATCTTATGGTGTTTAGTTTCAGATACTTAACCAAGATATTAGTAGGTGATTAGCTTCAACAAAGGTATTTTGGAGCTTTCACATGGTGATTCAAAAGCTCGAGCGTCAAAGTTCATATCTAGCACTCGTTGGAGTCAAGCTCGGTGGATCACGTTTGGATCGAGTCGACTTGGAGACGGAGCTCTACAAAAAGACTTCGGTACAGTGTTTAGTTTATGTTTTAGATCCATTGTTAAAGATTAGATAGTGTGGTATGCTCAAGTTCACAACACACACACACTTGTTTAAGTTTCATGTTTTAGTTTTCGGTTTTGGTTTAACCGATCTTGGTTTTCATGAATAGATAGATTCAAAACAAGTTTACATGATTTAATGTATATTAGATTTGATCTATATACATGTATGCTTCATATACTTAGACAAACTTAGTTTGATAACCTATTCATGTATTTAGGTTTTGTATTTTAACAAAACTAATTTTTGGATTTAAAGTCAAAAACATTGATATATATATATATCTATTTCATGTATATTGGATTATATCCATATACAACATGCTTCAAGTTGTTTCAATATCATATTTTTGTATTTGGATGAGTTTTGGACAAAACGATTTTTCATTTCAAAAATCCTAGTTTGGAAAATACGAGTTTTGGTTTTCGGCAAAATTTTCATAACACAAAAGTGTTCAAAATGTTTGTAATTTGATTTGATTTTTACTCAAACAAGTTTGTATTTCATAAAGAATATAAGAACTTATTTTTGTGGATTTTTAGAGATTTTATGGGATTTATTTGACAAATAAAAACCCAAGTTTCAAGTCCTAAATTATCAGCCCTGCCAGGCTCTGGCGGTCGACCGGACGGTCGACCGGACCCAGAGTCGGTCGATAGGACCGGTCGACCGACGTGCACAAGGTCATGCACACTGACCAGCCACTTGGGCCGGTCAACCGAGCGGTCGACCGACTGCAAGTACCCCACTCTCGGGTGGGGGCGGTCGACCGGACGGTCGACCGTAAGGCTTGGCACGGTTGACCGAGCGGTCGACCGATCAGAGAGCAATTGCTCTCTGGATTGGCACGATCGACCGGGCGGTCGACCGGCAGGCTCAACCGTCATATTTTTGACCGTTGGCCGGTCGACCGGCCGGTCGACCGGAAGGTCATTTCTGACCTTGTCAGCTGCCAACGAGCAAATTTTTATGGGGCCTATTTATACCCCATTTGAGAGAGATTTCTCCACAAGTTTTTAGAGAGAAAAATTCCTGATCTTCTTAAGTGTTTTAACACTTATTTTTGAAAAGAGTTTTTGTTTTTGAAGATCAATCTTCATTGTTTTAAAAGTGTTTGGTTAATTCAAAGAAAATAGGCTTTTGGGAATTGTTTTTAGTCTAAAAATTCTATATCTTTTTGGAGAGTTTCCCAAGTGATTTTCTTTGTTAAAACACTTTTTTTCCCCACTTGAGCCATATCTTGCTATCCTATCTATAGGATCCTTATTTTGTAGGAAAAGATTAGTTTGTGGTCTTTTGTGTTGGCCCAAAGGCCCATCGCTCTAGTTTTGATGATGATCAACTCATGTAGTTATGTTTACTAATGATCTTGTGTTTAATTAGTGACAGATTTATGATCAAGATCTTAGTAGGTGCAAAGCTTCAACAAAGGATTTAAAGTCAAGTTTTGGAGCTAGCACGGTGTTTGGACCAAGTCAAGAAGGCTTCAAGTGAAGACTTCAAGAAGATGAAGACTTGAGTCTAGATTTGTTTTTATAAGATTTTGTTTTAGATAAAATGTAAAGGATAGAGTAGTTGGTGGATTGCTCAAGTATCATATACACACACACTCTTGATAGTTTTGTTTTTACAAAAGATTTATTACTTTAGAAAATACATGTTTGGATTTTGGTTTTCAAGTTTTCATATCTTTTATCCAAAATCATGTTTAGAGCTTAATGTCAAAAACATAGATATTTCACCATGTTTGTGTAGTGGATCATATCCATACACACTATGCTTTAAAAGTGTTTAGACTATCTTGTTTTTGTATTTAATGAGTTTTGGAAAAACAAAGTTTGGAAAAACAAGTTTTGGAAAATACCGTTTTGTTTTGAACCAATTTTTCCAAGTTACAAAAATAGTACAAATCATTTATAACATGCCTTGATTTTGTGCAAGCATGTTTGATTATCAAAGTATAACATTGAAACTATTTTTGTAGATTTTTCAGTATTTTTATGGGATTTTATTTCAACCAAAAAGACCAAGTTTTTAATCCCTTATCAGAATTCTGTTTCTGGCTTCAGGCAGTCGACTAGTCGACCGACCAAGTCGACTGGGGCTGAAGTCGGTCGACCGGGAGGTCGACTGACGTGCACAGACGTGAACGCTTTGACCTGGCAGGTGGCCGGTCGACCGACCGTCCAGAGAGCTCTGCTCTCTGGAAAGGCCCCGGTCGACCGAGCGGCCGACCGGACAGAGAGTTTACTCTCTGTATCTGGCCTCCGTCGACCGACCGGTCGATCGATGGCACAAACGGTCTGAAATATGACCGTTGGCCGGTCGACCGGGCAGTCGACCGACAGGCCTGACAGACCCCAACGGCTAGTTTTCCAGACTCTATAAAATGGGGCATTTGGGGGCTGTTTTGATTAAGATTTTTGGAGACTTTTAGAGCCAGTTTTTCCTACTCTTTTCAGAGGTTTTTCTCCACAAATTGAGAGCTAATACTTCCAATCAAAAGGGGAGTTTTATTAAGTGTTTAAAAGAGATTTCTTTGAGTTTTCCTCCACCACTTCCATCCTTGTTTTCTCACAACACTTGAGCAACCCATTGACATATTCATTCTATAGGAGTATTCTTGTGAGAGTTTTTATTGGTGATCAAAGTGTTTAGATCACCAAGAGATCTTTTCTTGTTTCTTTGAGGAGGCAGACAAGTGTGTTCGCGATGGTTTTGAGTTCGTGTGTGAACTCTTGTTTGAGGTGCGGCCTCGGCGGGCTAGTGAGCTCGCGGTGTGTACGGGACTAGAGAGTCCGAGGGTTTGTAGGTGTTGCGGCACCGAGGAGTGATCCATTGGGATCAAGCATAGTGGAAATCCTTCGTGTGTCGAAGGCGGGGATGTAGAGCAAGTGTGCTCGAACCTCGAAACAAATCCCTTGTGTTTGCGATTGCTCACTCTCTCTCTCTATCTCCTTGTGTTTATATCTTGCATACTTATCTTATCTTTATCTTTATATGCATGATATACTTGTGTGCTTAATTGATATACTTGCTTGGGTTTGTTTGCTAACACTTGTATTTAACCAAGAGAGCCAACGCGGCACCTCACCCTTATCTAGGGGAATCTAGAGGAGTTTGTCCAGAGCCCTTCACGGGGAATTCGGCAACACTCTTGTGTTATACGTGGTGTTTAGTGTAATAGTTTGTTTAGGTCATAATAAGTATTTAATTCCGCATTATTTGGCATTAAGTGACCATTAGATTAGCCATCACCTATTCACCCCCCTCTAGGTGAACTTACAATTGGTATCAGAGCCAAGTGCTCTTGATTTGGGTCTTACAACCTAGAGTTAAAGATCCTCATTTTTAGGCTAATCACTATTTTTGTACACACACTATGGACTTCATGTCACCACCCACCTTTGACATTCTTAACATCCAAATTTGGAAGGTTAAGATGTCTTTGTACCTCAAGGCCTTAGGCATTCATGTTTACCTTGCCACTACTAATAATGCATATTGTTTAGATGGTAAGAATTTTGAGGCTAATGCAAAAGCCCTTCATGCTTAAAAATCAACCCTAAATGATGATTATCTATCTAGGGTTTCTAATGTTGATTCGGCTTTTGTAGCATGGAACATCATCACCTCCCTCGGCGAAAAGGATCTATATTATGCGGGGATCGATTCGGACGTTGGAAGCAACACCTCCAACTTGCGCTATATGGTCCAAGGGGATAACCCCCTTGAGGTAACTACCGAATCCGAGGTAGATGAAGATAATAACATGTCATATGATGAGCTTGCTTGTTTCTGCCAACAATTACTTGAGAAATATGACATGCTTAGAAAAGATAATAAAATTTTGAAAAAGAAATTTGATTGCATGCATAAAGAAAATGATTCATTTAGAAATAAGGTTGCATGCATTGAAAAAGAAAATGAGAATTTGAAAGATGAAAATATTTCCTTGATGTCTAAATTGAATGATTTATGTGAAGGAAATATGATTTTGAAAAATGAAATTATTTTGGTGGAAAAACAAAAGGAAGTCGTTTTTCAAGAAAATAATATTTTAAAAAGAAAATGTTTGAAAAAGAAAAGTTAATGTTTCTAAAAAGAATAAGAAAAATGATTCTATATCTCACCTTTCTCTACATGCCACCATTGAAGATAGTGAGATAGAACTTTTGAAAAATAAAATTAATAGTTTGAGCTCTACTTTAAGCACATGTGCATTTAACCACACTAGATTGGAGTCCTTGTTTTCAAAGAAACAAGCTCCACACATTCATGCACATTCTCATCATGCATATGCTTATGTTGCACGCCACGATCATACACATAAGCATCCTAAGGTGTACAAGTATACACATTGTGGCCGCAAAGGCCATCTAGCAAAATTTTGTTTGATAGAATACATCATATTAATTTTGCTAATAAAAATATTTGGGTTCCTTATAAGACTAACCCCAAAGGACCCAAGAAAATATGGGTACCAAAACCCCCACCGTGTGTTTTTGATGTAGGTGAGGGCTCTCACACGACGTGAGAGGAATGGTGCCTTGATGGTGGATGCACATGGACTAGAAGGACATTCATTTGATGCACCGCTATCAAGGAGTTTTGGTGGGACGACCACCATGTTTGGAGCTTTGGAGTATAGTTCATGTGTTGGTAACTATCTCTAAAACTCTTAGTTTTGTTTACATGCTTATTCAGTTGTGACATCATATAGCATGTTCATGTTTTTATGCTTCATGTGGTAAATATTAGTTTAAATGTAGTTTTTATCAAAACTTGTATTTATACATGTACAAATAGTGAGAACAAATTGATTCATATATGTTTGCACTTCATGCTCATTTGTACCCACTATATGCACATGTATAACCTAGTTTTGATGATTTCCTCATTTACACTTGTTTTGCCAATTTTCATGTTTTTACTTCATGTATATGTAATTTTTATTCAAATCTAATAAATATACATGTATATCCTTTTTGAGTCTCTTGCCTTCATGCAATACTATTAATAGACTCGTTTTATGTTTGGGATATGTATGCATATTGTTAGATTTAGATAAATCATACATATACCTAGAAGTGTATTGTTTTTAATGAAAAATAAATTTTCATGTTTTGTTTGATAAAATAAAATGAATAATTTGTTTTGATCATTTTGAGCCTTAATGACTATTTTCATGAAAATGCTATATACATGATTCTTGTACACTCATACTTCATTTATTTTGTCATGACTTTGATTCATGAACACTTTTTTGAGCTTTATCGATTCGAGTGTCAATTCTTGTGTATTTGGTATGACTCATGAAAAACATATGTTTTGGTTTCATGTTTTTTGAAGGATCTTTCACTAGTTTTTCAAAAATTAATTTAACTAGTTATTTATTCTTCAATGTTTATGAGATATACACATGATCCTATTATTGTTTCAATTGGTATCATTGAATCGTTTCAATTGGTATCAATTTGACTCTATATTTGTATATACTCATTGGTTTTCTTATATATGTATGTATCAATGTCAATTGGTATACTCATTTCATACATATATATGATTTTCATGTGCTTAACTTACAATTGGTTCATATTTTTAAAAGCACAAAGTTTATGATGAAAAATAATTTTTTTTTTTTACTATTGGTATCAATATGTTCAACTTCATATTTGTTAAATTTCAATTGGTATCAATATGATTTACAATAATGATTATTTTCAATTTGGTATCTTAAAATTTGTTTGTTTTACAAAAGCTCTGATACCTTTAAAAAAAAAAATTTGTTTAAGAAAAATTAAAAAAAAATTGAGAAAAATTCAAAATTTTGTTTTATAAGAAAAATTCAAATTTTTGAGTTGTATTGCCTATATGCAAGGAGAGCTTAACATCTCTTCTACATATAGATTCATATTGAGTGTATCTTGTATTGAGGAGCTTGACAACTCTTCTTTATGTGATACACGTGTGTAGGGGGAGCTTCACATCTCCTCTTATGCATTGCATATTATGCGTTATGTGAATTAGGGCTTGTCATCCCTTTTTCATGTAATGTATATGTGTAGGGAAGCTAACTTAGCATCTTCCTCTTCATGAATGTATATAGCATATAACCTTTTATTGACTTATTTGTTTACACCCTTATTGGTCTCTTTGTTTATGACAAAAAGGGGGAGGAAAAATTTTGTTTTTACTTTAACCCCTTTGTTGATGATTGACAAAAAGGGGGAGAAGAATTTGAGATTTATATGCATGTTTTTGAGAAAAATGACTGTTTATGCATATATGTGTTGTTTTGCAAATAGGAGAAAAAGAATTTGATGTGTTTTATGCTTGTTAGCATGTTTATCTCCATACATTTGCATACATGTTTATGTGCTTCATTTCCATATCTTATTATTTTGTGTTATGCATGAGTTAAGGGGAGCTTCCTTGAAGCTTTACTTTAATCCATGCATATATAACTTCATGAGTTTTGTCATCATCAAAAAGGGGGAGATTGTTGGCCCAAAGGCCCATCACTCTAGTTTTGATGATGATCAACTCATGTAGTTATGTTTACTAATGATCTTGTGTTTAATTAGTGACAGATTTATGATCAAGATCTTAGTAGGTGCAAAGCTTCAACAAAGGATTTAAAGTCAAGTTTTGGAGCTAGCACGGTGTTTGGACCAAGTCAAGAAGGCTTCAAGTGGAGACTTCAAGAAGATGAAGACTTGAGTCTAGGTTTGTTTTTATAAGATTTTATTTTAGATAAAATGTAAAGGATAGAGTAGTTGGTGGATTGCTCAAGTATCATACACACACACACACTCTTGATAGTTTTATTTTTACAAAAGATTTTCTACTTTAGAAAATACATGTTTGGATTTTGGTTTTCAAGTTTTCATATCTTTTATCCAAAATCATGTTTAGAGCTTAATGTCAAAAACATAGATATTTCACCATGTTTGTGTAGTGGATCATATCCATACACACTATGCTTTAAAAGTGTTTAGAATATCTTGTTTTTGTATTTAATGAGTTTTGGAAAAATAAAGTTTGGAAAAATAAGTTTTGGAAAATACCGTTTTGTTTTGAACCAATTTTTCCAAGTTACAAAAATAGTCCAAATCATTTATAACATGCCTTGATTTTGTGCAAGCATGTTTGATTATCAAAGTATAACATTGAAACTATTTTTGTAGATTTTTCAGTATTTTTATGGGATTTTATTTCAACCAAATCCCTTATCAGAATTCTGTTTCTGGCTTCAGCCAGTCGACTAGTCGACCGACCAAGTCGACTGGGGCTGAAGTCGGTCGACTAGGAGGTCGACCGACGAGCACAGACGTGCACGCCTTGACCTGGCAGGTGGCCGGTCGACCGAACCGGTTGACCGTCCAGAGAGCTCTGCTCTCTGGAAAGGCCCCGGTCGACCGAGCGGCCGACCGGACAGAGAGTTTACTCTCTGTATCTGGCCTCGATCGACCGACCAGTCGACCGATGACACAAACGGTCTGAAATATGACCGTTGGCCGGTCGACCGGGCGGTCGACCAACAGGCCTGACAGACCCCAACGGCTAGTTTTCCAGACTCTATAAAATGGGGCATTTGGGGGCTGTTTTGATTAAGATTTTTGGAGACTTTTAGAGCCAGTTTTTCCTACTCTTTTCAGAGGTTTTTCTCCACAAAATTGAGAGCTAATACTTTCAATCAAAAGGGGAGTTTTATTAAGTGTTTAAAAGAGATTTCTTTGAGTTTTCCTCCACCACTTCCATCCTTGTTTTCTCACAAACACTTGAGCAACCCATTGACATATTCATTCTATAGGAGTATTCTTGTGAGAGTTTTTATTGGTGATCAAAGTGTTTAGATCACCAAGAGATCTTTTCTTGTTTCTTTGAGGAGGCGGACAAGTGTGTTCGCAGTGGTTTCGAGTTCGTGTGTGAACTCTTGTTTGAGGTGCGGCCTCGGCGGGCTAGTGAGCTCGCGGTGTGTATGGGACTAGAGAGTCCGAGGGTTTGTAGATGTTGCGACACCGAGGAGTGATCCATTGGGATCAAGCATAGTGGAAATCCTTCGTGTGTCGAAGGTGGGGATGTAGAGCAAGTGTGCTCGAACCTCGAAACAAATCCCTTGTGTTTGCGATTGCTCACTCTCTCTCTCTATCTCCTTGTGTTTATATCTTGCATACTTATCTTGTCTTTATCTTTATATGCATGATATACTTGTGTGCTTAATTGATATACTTGCTTGGGTTTGTTTGCTAACACTTGTATTTAACCAAGAGAGCCAACGCGGCACCTCAACCCTTATCTAGGAAAATCTAGAGGAGTTTGTCCAGAGCCCTTCACGGAGAATTCGGCAACACTCTTGTGTTATACGTGGTGTTTAGTGTAATAGTTTGTTTAGGTCATAATAAGTATTTAATTCCGCATTATTTGGCATTAAGTGACCATTAGATTAGCTATCACCTATTCACCCCCCCTCTAGGTGAACTTACATTTGATCACTATGATTGTAACCCTCTTTATTTGTGATATCCCTCTTGTGTAGAGGTTGATTTTGGAGTGGTAGTTGGCTCCCTCTAGTGAGAGGTGGAGATTGTTGTTTGGCTCCCTCTAGTGAGAGGTGGAGATTGTTGTTTGGCTCCCTCTAGTGAGAGGTGGAGTTGGTGTTGGAATCCCTCAAGTGTGAGGTGATTAATTTGTATTGGCTAAGTGCCTACCCCTCTTGTGTGAGGTGGTGTTTGTGCATTGCCTCTGTGAGAGGTTGTATTTGGTTGAGAGAGGAGTTGTGTACTCCCGATTGTATTTGCCCCAAAATCCTCAGTGGAGGTTCCCTGTGTGGGAGTCCTGTGTGGACAAGTTAGTGGATTGGAAATCCTTCTGTGTGAAGGCGGGGACGTAGAGCTGTGTGCTCGAACCTCGAAACATATCTCGGTGTTTGCGTTTGATCCATTAACTCTAACTCTCTCTCTTTACTTTGTGCATCTATTCATACTGCCATACATATATATGCTTGTGTTGTTTGTGTGTGCCTCACTTGTGTTTAACCACGAGAGCTTCATATAGCGCCTCAACTCTTATTCAGAGGAATCAAGAGGAGTTAGTCCAGAGCCCTTCACCGGGATTCGGCTACACTCGTTGGTTACATTAAGTGTGTTGCCTATTAAGTTTTAATTTCCGCATTTTGTTCATTAGATTAACCGTACACCTATTCACCCCCCCTCTAGGTGTACTTTGAATTGGTATTAGAGCCTACGCTCCTGATATTTGGTTTAACCACCTAGGAGTGTGATCTTGGTTAGCTAATCTATCATTTGCATTTGCACACTTATATTGTTTACACACACTTATGGATTGCTTGTCACCTCCCATGTTTGATGTCTCTAACATTGACATGTGAAATTTAGGATGTCCATGTACTTGAAAACCTTAGTCTTGCATGTTTTCCTTGCCGCTACCAAGAAATCCTATCTTGGTAATAGCAAGCATATAGTGGCCAATGCACAAGCCCTTGAGGCACTTAGAAGTACGCTTAATAAAGAATATTTGTGCTTAGTTTCTAACTGTGATTCCGCCTTTGCAGTGTGGAACACGTTGACCTCCTCCAAGCTTCAATTGTCAATCCAAACGGAGGATGAATCTAGTGGAGAATCCGAGCAACAATGCTACATGGTCCAAGGGAATGACTCCCTTGAGGTATACTCGGAAACTCAGTTAGATAGTGATGATGCTAGTTCTTCATGTAATGACTATGTTGATCCAAATGCTTTGAATGAAGAACTTTCTATTGTGTGTGAAAAATTGCTTGAAAAATATAATCTTTTGAAAAAGAAAAGTCTAGAACTTAACAATGAAAATAAAGATTTGCTTTCAAAACTAGACTTGATTTTGCAAGAGAAAATGGAGATTTCTAATGAAAGGGATTCATTGAAATCTAAACTAGAACTTGCCCTAAAAGAGAATAAGATCTTGAAAAATAAAAATGATTGTGAAAATGTTTTGAAGAAAAATGAATCTTTAACTTCAAAACTTGACTTTGTTTTAAAAGAAAATGATTCTTTGAAAAACAAAATTATTTCTATTTCAAAAGAATTGGATTTGGTTTCTAAAAAGAATATTGTTTTGAAAAATGATATAAATTCACATGTTTGTCATGCTAGTGTAGCTTCACATTCTAACTCACCTATTGCATGCACCTCTTCTTCTAGGATTGATAATGATATTTGTTTGTTAAAGAAGAGTGTGGATTGTTTGGGCTCCACTTTGACCCAATATGCCATTAACCATACACGCTTGGAATCTATGTTTCGAAAGAAACAAGTTCCATCTATGCATGCACACCATCCACGACATACACATGCTTCGCACGTTCATGCACATCACACATTGTATGCTCATGTGTACACTTGTACACATTGTGGACGTAAAGGCCACCTTGCTAAATTTTGCTATGATAAGATACATGATGAAAATTTAGCTACTAAATTTGTTTGGATTAGGAAAGGAACTAACCCCCATGGACCCAAAAGAGTATGGGTACCAAAAACTACCCCTATTGTATTTGATGTAGGTGTGGGCTCTTGCATGACGTGAGAGTGATGGTGCCTTGAGGTGGATGCGTTCCGAGCTTAAAGAAAACTTTTTGGATGCATCACTTTTAAGGGAGTTTGGTGGAAGGACCACCGTGTTTTGGAGACATAGAGAGTTGCCCTCTCGATTTTGGTAACGATCTCTTACTCCTCATTCATTATTTACATGCTTTTCATATCATTGATTTTAGCATGTTTTGATGTTTCATGATTAGTATGTTATATGCCATGATATTTAGATTAGTGATATACATGTTTAGTTATTTGAGACACCCATGTTTAATATGGATTTATATCTTTGTGTTCTCACATTTGCTTTAACTAATGTGTATGTCCTAGATCTATGTATGTGCATGTACATAATGATCATATGTATGTTTATGAATTGTTAGTTTTGATTTTTATGCCTCATGTTTGACTACATGTTTAGATGCTAGTTTTCATTAAAACTTAGGTATATACTTGTACAACTAGTGAGCCACAAATAGATTATTATATATTTGTGCTTGAATGCTCATTTGTACTTATTAGATGTACTAGTATAGCCTAGTTTTGATGATTCATACATTTGACTTGTATTCCCATTTTTTTCATGTTTACATGTTTAGCTTCATGTATATGTCTATTTTGTCTAAACTATTGTCTATACATATACATCCTTGAGCCACTTGCCTTCATGCATATACTTTTGTGGACTCATTTATATTTGGATATGTATGTATACTTTAGTTTGTACATGACATACATATACCTGAAGAATTCTAGTTTTGATGGTTTTCATATTTTTTAAGGAATTTTATATTGAGCTAAATTGACTATTTTCATGATAATGTGTTTCACATAACTCTTATACACTCACCTTATTTGTTTTCTCATGATTTTATTTTCATGAGTATGATATGCTTTATAGATTTTGAGTGTTTGGTGATCATGTCATCTATATGTTTTTCAAGGAATATATATTTTGTTTTATTCCTTGCTTGAAGGATTTCGTACTAGTTTACAAATTTTTCTTATAACTAGTTCGTATTCTTCATTTTGAAAGAGTTTTCAATTATGCTAAACTATTTTCAAACCTATTTTTGAAAACCCCTTCCATTAAAGGGCGGTTGGTTGGGCGACCATGCCTTGTATACTTATTTTTAAAATCCTTTTAAACATGTGCATGAAATGGGTGGTAAGTAATATGAGTTATACACTTGATCTTATTGTGTTTTCAATTAGTATCATTGGATCTTTTCAATTGATATCACTATTGACATTTTTTTTGTATACTCATATATGTTTTATATATGTATGCTTACATTTCAAATAGTATCAATTTCGATTGGTATTCATTTTCCCTACATATATATGTTTTATTTGTTCTTACTATATCTCTATATTTTTGAGCACAAATTTTAGGTATGCTAAGCTTGATTTCTTAAATGACTATTATATTTCAATTGATTATGTTTCAATTGGTATCTTATACAAGCTTTTGCATTATTTTATTTGGTTTTTCATAAAGGGGAGAAAATTCATATTTCACCTTTCAATAACTTTCAATTGGTTTTGCTTACCTTTAGTATTCTACTCCCACACTTTATGTTGAAAAATAATTGGAAAAGGATATTGATTATTTTTGGTATCATATGCTTTTAATGAAAAATTACTTTCAATTGGTACTAATCCTTACAATTGGTATCAATTGGTATTTAAATATTAAAATATTTGTTTTATGTACCTTCAATTGGTATGTTTTGTTTTATGTAGTTTATATTGATATCATGATGCACTCAATTGATATATTTTTTTTCAATTGGTATCATAATATTTTGTTTTGATTTCACCCCGTATTGATATTTTTGTTTAAGACAAAAAGGAGGAGAACATTATTTTCTTTGACCCCTTTGTTGATGATTGACAAAAAGGAGGAGAAGTATTTGAGGTTATAATATGCATGTTTAAAGTATTAAAGTATTTGAGTTTAATATGCATGTTTATTGTTTATCAAAAGTTGTTTCATATTGATATTTTTTTATTATTGGTATCAAAAGCCTTTATTGATTATCTTCCAATTAGTATATCAAGAATTTTTATTGATTGAATATTTTTTTTATTTTGATTGGTATCAAGAGCTTTCATGTTGCTTAAGTTTTCACATTGAAATTTTTATTGGTATCAAGAGCAACTATTTAAAGAACATGTTTATTTTAAAAAGGAAAAGGAATTTATTTTAAAAGTTTGGTATCAAGAGCATGTTTATTTCATATTTGGTATCATGAGCATGTTCATTTCATTGTTTTATGCATGTTGATGCATATTCATGTTTAGTATTCATTGCATATATTTATTATTTATTGCTATGCATGAGTTAAGGGGGAGCTTCTTTGAAGCTTAACTTTAATCCATGCATATATAACTCCATGAGTTTGTCATCATCAAAAAGGGGGAGATTGTTGGCCCAGAGGCCTTCCACTCTAGTTTTGATGATGATTAACTCATGTAGTTATAGTTTACTAATAATCTTGTGGTGTTTAGTTTCAAATACTTAACCAAGATATTAGTAGGTGATTAGCTTCAACAAAGGTATTTTGGAGCTTTCACATGGTGATTCAAGAGCCCGAGCGTCAAAGTTCATATCTAGCACTCGTTGGAGTCAAGCTCGGTAGATCACGTTTGGATCGAGTCGACTTAGAGACGGAGCTCTACAAGAAGACTTCGGTACAGTGTTTAGTTTATATTTTAGATCCATTGTTAAAGATTAGATAGTGTGGTATGCTCAAGTTCGCAACACACACACTTGTTTAAGTTTCATGTTTTGGTTTTCGGTTTTTAGTTTAACCGATCTTGGTTTTCATGAATAGATAGATTCAAAACAAGTTTACATGGTTTAATGTATATTAGATTTGATCTATATACATGTATGCTTCATATACTTAGACAAATTTAGTTTGATAACCTATTCATGTATTTAGGTTTTGTATTTTAACAAAACTTATTTTTGGATTTAAAGTCAAAAACATTGATATATATCTATTTCATGTATATTAGATTATATCCATATACAACATGCTTCAAGTTGTTTCAATATCATGTTTTTGTATTTGGATGAGTTTTGGACAAAACGATTTTCCATTTCAAAAATCCTAGTTTTGGAAAATATGAGTTTTGATTTTCGGCAAAATTTTCATAACACAAAAAGAGTTCAAAATGTTTGTAACTTGATTTGATTTTTACTCAAACAAGTTTGTATTTCATAAAGAATATAAGAACTTATTTTTGTGGATTTTTAGAGATTTTATGGGATTTATTTGACAAATAAAAACCCAAGTTTCAAGTCCTAAATTATCAGCCCTGCCAGGCTCTGGCGGTCGACCGGACCCAGAGTCGGTCGACAGGACCGGTCGACCGACGTGCACAAAGTCGTGCACCTGACCAGCCACTTGGGCCGGTCGACCGAGCGGTCGACCACTGCAAGTACCCCACTCTCGGGTGGGGGCGGTCGACCGGACGGTCGACCGTAAGGCTTGGCACGGTCGACCGAGCGGTCGACCGGCCAGAGAGCAATTTCTCTCTGGATTGGCACGGTCGACCGGGCGGTCGACCGGCAGGCTCAACGGTCATATTTTTGACCGTTGGCCGGTCGACCGGCCGGTCGACCGGAAGGTCATTTCTGACCTTGTCAGCAGCTAACGGGCAAATTTTTATGGGGCCTATTTATACCCCATTTGAGAGAGATTTCTCCACAAGTTTTTAGAGAGAAAAATTCCTGATCTTATTAAGTGTTTTAACACTTGTTTTTCAAAAGAGTTTTGTTTTTTAAAGATCAATCTTCATTATTTTAAAAGTGTTTGGTTAATTCAAAGAAAATAGGCTTTTGGGAATTGTTTTTAGTCTAAAAATTCTATATCTTTTTGGAGAGTTTCCCAAGTGATTTTCTTTGTTAAAAACACTTTGTTTTCCACACTTGATCCATATCTTGCTATCCTATCTATAGGGTACTTATTTTGTGGGAAAAGATTAGTTTGTGGTCTTTCGATCACTAAGATTGTAACCCTCCTTATTTGTGATATCCCTCTTGTGTAGAGGTTGATTTTGGAGTGGTTGTTGGCTCCCACTAGTCAGAGGTGGAGATTGTTTTTTGGCTCCCTCTAGTGAGAGGTGGAGATTGTTGTTTGGCTCCCTCTAGTGAGAGGTGGAGTTGGTGTTGGAATCCCTCAAGTGTGAGGTGATTGATTTGTATTGGTTAAGTGCCTACCCCTCTTGTGTGAGGTGGTGTTTGTGCATTGCCTCTGTGAGAGGTTGTATTTGGTTGAGAGAGGAGTTGTGTACTCCCGATTGTATTTGCCCCAAAATCCTCAGTGGAGGTTCCCTGTGTGGGAGTCCTGTGTGGACAAGTTAGTGGATTGGAAATCCTTCTGTGTGAAGGCGGGGACGTAGAGCTGTGTGCTCGAACCTCGAAACATATCTCGGTGTTTGCATTTGATCCATTGACTCTAACTCTCTCTCTCTTTACTTTGTGCATCTATTCATACTGCCATACATATATATGCTTGTGTTGTTTGTGTGTGCCCACTTGTGTTTAACCATGAGAGCTTTATATAGCGCCTCAACTCTTATTCAGAGGAATCAAGAGGAGTTAGTCTAGAGCCCTTCACCGGGAATTCGGTTACACTCGTTGGTTACATTAAGTGTGTTGCCTATTAAGTTTTAATTTTCGTATTTTGTTCATTAGATTAACCGTACACCTATTCACCCCCCCTCTAGGTGTACTTTCACTAGAGGGGGGTGAATAGGTGACTAGCTAATCTAATGATGAATTTATGCGGAATTAAAACTATTTATGTAAACTAAAAACTATTATGCTAAACACACCAAGTATAACACAAGAGTGTAACCGAATTCTCGGTGAAGGGCTCTGGACTATCTCCTCAAGATTCCTCTAGATAAGAGTTAAGGTGCCGCTATGGCTCTTTTGGTTGAATACAGGTGTGAGCAAACAATCCCAAGCATATAACAATTTAGCACAAGATATATCAAGCATATAAAGGTATAAACAATGTAAGCATGCAAGATATAAACACAAGTGAGAGATAGAGAGAGTGCAATCGCAAACACGAGGGATTTGTTTTGAGGTTCGAGCACCCTTACTCTACGACCCCGCCTTCAACACTATGAAGGATTTCCACTAGAATCGATCCCACCGGATCACTCGGTGCCGCAACAACTACAAGGAGTTCACACTAGAACTCTTGGACTCACTAGTCCATTTCTTGTTCCTGCAAGAACAACGCACGCAAGCATACTAGCTTGCCGAGGCCGCACCTCTACACCGAGCTCCCACTAGAACTCGAAACAACACGAACCCGCAAGTTCGCCTCCTCAAATACAAAGTAGAACACTTGGTGATCTAAACACTTTGATCACCTAAAAACACTCTCACAACTCTCCTATAGGATTGATATAGCAATGGATAGCTCAAGTATGTGTGAGAAAACTTGGATAGAATTTGTGGTGAAAACTCAAGAAATCTCTTTTTCAAAATACTCTTGAAAAACTCTCCTTTTGATATGGAAGTATTTGGATCTAAAATAAGTGGAGATAAATACTTAGAAAGGTAGGAAAAACTCGCTTGAAAACCCACTTAGAATCTTGTAGAAAATAGTCCAAAACAGCCCCATATAAATAGGCTCCAAAAACTAGCCATTGGGGACAACTCAGTAGAAATTCCTACTGTCGGTCGACCGTCAACAGTCGACCACTGACGGTCGAATTTCTGAATGTTGGGAAAAGCGGTCGACCGGTCGGTCGACCGAAAACTGGGCTATGACCTAGCGGTCGACTGAAGCCATTTACAGAGAGCAGAAGATCTCTGGCGGTCGACCGTGCGATCGACCGGCCTTTGGCTGTGCACGTTTGTGCAAATCGGTCGACCGCCCGGTCGACCGACTTCTGGCTCGGTCGACCGCCGGACAGCCTGGTCAGCAAATGTAAAGGGATTAAAACTTGGTCTTTTACCTTCAATAAAATCTCATAAATTCTCATTAATTTTACAAAAATAAGTTTATTAATATACTTTGATATACAAACATGTTTGATTAAAAATCAAAACACATTACAAACATTTTGAACTATTTTTGTAATATAGAAATTTTGGCTTAAACAAAAATCTGTATTTTTCAAAATCAATTTTTTCAAAACTTTTCCAAATATAAAAATAAGATATTTTAAACACTTTTGAAGCTTAGTGTGTATGGATATGATCCACTACACATATATAATGAAATATCTATGTTTTTGACAATAATCTCTAAAATAATTTTTGATAAAACACATGTATATTTTGAAGCTTAAAAAATCAAACCGGTATTTTCTAAAACAAAAACTCTTTATGAAAACACATATAAATCTTGTATGTGAGTGTATATGAACTTGAGCAATCCACCAACTAATCTATCATTTACATTTTATCTAAAAACAAATCTTGACACTTACAAAAACTCGACACAAGTCTTCTTGAAAATCTTCTCTTGAAAATCTTCTTCTTCTTGACTTGGTCCAACCCTTGATCCAATGAGCTAGATTCCTCTTGAGTACTTGATGTGATCTTGATGCACAAGCTCTTGAATCAACACGTGCTAGCTCCAAAACTTGACTTTAAATTCTTTGTTGAAGCTACACACCTACTAAGATCTTGATCAAATATCTGAGACTAAATAAACACAAGATCATTAGTACTATAACTAAATGAGTTAATCATCGTCAAAACTAGAGTGATGGGCCTTCGGGCCAACAGGCAAGACGTGGGTTTGACGACCTCCGTGTCTTCGCTTTATCAGCTTGAGTCTGTGTTTGCTTGTTGCACGCGGGCTTCATTGAGCCTTGCGTTTGATCCCAACACTTAGAGAATTTTCTAAGTGGGGGAGTTCAGACGCGGACTTCATATGAACCTCGCATCTCTGAGGTTTAACTCGGGTTTCACTGAGTCTCGTGTCTGATTCCAACACTTAGAGAAATTTTTAAGTTGTCGAGTTTCAAACGCGGACTTCATGTGAGCCTCGCTCTCTAAGGTTAGACGCGGGTTTCACTGAGCTCCGTCTCATTCATTAGACACGGTTCTGATGTGAACCTTGCGTATGAGTTTCAACACTTTGACAATTTTTAGGTTGCTAACACTTGTGTTGTCTTTTTTGCAGTGCGATACTCCTCAAATCCTCTGTCCAAAAAGTGTCACTTTGGACATGTAGGTGGTGCTGACCCGAACATGATCTTCGTTCTCTAGAGGACTGCTCTTGTGACCACTGGTAAATCAAAGGAGCGACGGAGCCGGATCAGTAATGCCAGCATGCTGACTCTCCGGGAAATCATTTCTGACAGTTGGTTCGAATCGGATTCCCGTGCTCTGTTGAGGAAGCCCGACTTCTTTTTTTGTGATTCGATCAAGGTGGATGAGGTTGCTCTTTATGATGGGGGATTACAAATGGCTTCGCCAGATTGGTAATAGGAGGTTTTTCCTCCCGAACATAGAGTGGATGTATCCCCTGGCCTATCTGCAGCATATGTCCGTGTGTCGGATAATGGATTAGGAGTTGGTCAGGCCATTCTCTGGACTTACTCTGGGTAAGATAGGTACCCGTGAAGCCTTCACTGTTGGTTATAGGAGGGATGTGCTAGGGTTGCAACCTGGCTTGGTCAGAGCTGAATACCCAACAGGAGAGAACCCCAACTTGCAGCCACCTTCATCAGACAATTCCTAGATATGAGGGGTGACTTTCCTCCAGAATTTTGTGCCACCGGATGGGTCCACTCTACCGACAAGACATGGTGGGACAGAATGGTAGGGTTTGGTTTGACAGAATTTGAAGATCTTTTGCTGCAGGCTGGACTGTATAGGGCCGTGAGGGCTATCCAATACGGCATTCCGCAAAACACTTAACATTTCTATGTTATCCTGAAGCGATATAATCCAGAGACCTGCACGTTCTTCACTCCCTTTGGGGAAATGAGGCTTGCCCTTCATGAGATGTACGAAGTCTCAGGGCTGATGATTGAAGATGCCCCTCACGAGGAATACGTCCCGTCGATCGAAGAGCTACATTTGCTGAAGAAAAGCGATTCTCTGGTGTACGAGACTTATTGGAAGGTGTTATGCAACTTTCACATCTGTGGGCAGGTGATAAGATGGAGGAGTACGAGAATTAAGCAAATGTCGTGGGCAAATTATCTGTTCCCCGGGGTGAACAAGACTAACCCGATGACCCGACTAGCTCCTAGCACTGATGAAGAAATTTTTGAAAGGATCAATACATCCACCAGCTCATACACTACAGAGTCCAATAAGGATATTTTCAAACCAGATACGGTCTTTGAGAGTTTTCACCATCAAGCCAAAGTCCCGATGTCTGACTGGGCTGTATTGGCAGGCTTCCTCATGCTGTGGCTGAAGCGATGTGCAGTGCCGACGCAACCACACGAGGTGATCGTCGCCGATGTGGCAAACCCGGCTGTCTTGCTTGCTCATGAGAAGTCCATTGCTCTCCTTCCAGTAATGGTGGCTGGGATCCAGAGTGGGTTACCGCGCTAACGAAGAGCTTCTGTCAGGTGGAAGCAATCGTGGACACAGAATGTAACCCAGTTAGGGATTCCAATGGTCATCCCCTGGTTAAGACTCCCAGTCCCAGGGTCGAGCTTCCATACACGTACCTGATGGCCTGGTACATCATGCATTGCCCATTGCTGCCTCCGAAGGTTTTACACCTTTCTTGCAGTGGTTGGAGAGTTTGAGCTAGTTGCAGTACTACATGTTCTACATCTGGAACACTATTCTGAATGGGAGCAACTACCAATTTGATGGGTGCTTCCCCGAGATTCATGGCGCGTCTTACGGGGACAAATTTGCAGACCTCATTGGCCCAAATGGATTCACCCGATTATCTTCTGGCGTCTTCTAGTGGCTGATAAACATCCGGTCTGGATACTTGGTTTTTTGATAAGGGGACTCCTATACAGTAGAGCCTCACATGCCCTGTCGGTTCGCCAGGTAGTTTGGTTACAACCAACTGTACATTGGTAATCCCAACCCAAACCTTTGCTTCTGTGGGAATTTATTCGAAGGTGCCGATATTACAACATAACTGGAGAAACTGGAGCTATCTTTACCATCCCCCACAAGACACCTAACTCTTATGCTAGTCTAGGCTTTTGTATGTGGTATTTCATGGCGAATAAGGTGACTACGTTTGGAATAAACACCTCATGCATCAAGGGCATCAAATCACGTATAAAGCCAAGGTAGGGTCCAAGGGTTGTCAGATGCGAGGGATGACCGAGTATTAAAAGGCTGAGAAGGAAGCGAAAAAAGAGGCCAGCAGAGAGGCAAGTAGAGCAGGAACAGCTTCGGGGTCAAAGTCTGGAACAGGAGCCGCAGAAGAATACCCCATTCAGAGGACTGGACATGTCGTGCCTAAACATCCTCGAGCCTCTGCTTCCAAAGGCGAGCCCAGCCCGAAGAAAGCCAGAAAAGGATTTGAGGCTGGAGTTTCAACCCAGATGCCTGAAATAATTCCTCCTGGTACTGAGGAGCAGGAGGAGAAAGAAGAAGAAGAGGGGGCAGTCCCCGCTCTTCGTCCCCGAGGTTTACGCAGCAGGGGCCCTACAGTCTTGGCTGAGGGAGAGCCTGCAGGCCAATCCACTGTGGCCGAAGGGGCTGTGGTTGCAGAATGGCCTGAGCAAGTGACGGAGAGGGCTGAAGTTGAAATTCTATCACAACCAGGAATTTCAATTCGGCCTGCATCTTCTTTGGCTCAAGAAAGAGGGATGGAGGCACAACAGCCTGGTTCTCCCAGTGTTTTGATGTCTACTTCCCAGGTTGTGGAGCCCAACCCTACCATCGGGATTCTCAGTGGCATAGCCTCAATCACTGAGACCTCCTAGTTCAGGTGTCATCTTCATCATCTGAAGAGCACGGCTACTATTCGGGAGACGAAGTTGACTTCAGCGATGAACCCGCTCTTCCTGATATCAGCAAGTTTTCACATATTTCAGAGGAAGATATGCAGACGTATGTTCATACGACGGCTCCGCCATCGGGAGAGGTCACCACCGCTGAGGGTATTTCTTCTGTCCCCCCTCATTATTTCCCCATTGAGTTGGGCATATGTTATAACACTTCATTTGAATCTCTTCTACAGGAGTAGCTACCGGTGTTGAAACTGCGACTTCCTCCTATATTGAGGAGATGATCAAGGAGCAAACCCAGCTGGAGGGCCTTGAAGTTCCTGCTACTGGGATTATTCTTGAGAGTATAACCACCGTGACTGGGGAACCCTAGTCCCAGATGTTGGCCCGGAGGCCTTCCTCTCTAGTTTTGATGATGATTAACTCATGTAGTTATGTTTACTAATAATCTTGTGATTTAGTTTCAGATCATGTAACAAGATATTAGTTGGTGATTGCTTCATAAAGAGGAGTTTGGAAGCCTTCACTTGGTGATTCCCGTGCCCGAGCATCAAGATCATACCTTTGCACTCGGTAGATCACGTTTGGGATCGAGTCGGCTTGAAGATTGAAGATCGTCAAGAAGACTTAGGTATCCTAGTTTAGATTGAGTTTTAGATCCATGTGTAAAGATAAGAATAGTTGATATGCTCAAGTTCACAACACACACAAGATTTATGTTTTGGATTTGGTTTTCATGAATAGATTGATCAAAACAAGTTTACTTTATTTTTATGTATATTAGATATGCTCTATATACATACATGCTTACATGACTTATACAAACTTAGTTTGACATACCTATTCATGTAGTTTTATGTTTTGGTATTTTTAACAAAACATATTTTTGAATTTAAAGACAAAAACTTAATATATATATGTTTTATGTATATTGGACTTATGTTCATATACATCATGCTTCAATGTGTTTAAATATCGTGTTTTTGTATTTCAATGAGTTTTAGGAAAAATCAGATTTCCTATTGAAAAATCCAAGTTTGATAAAATACAGTTTTGGTTTTTGATAAAAATGATTAAACACAAAAATGGTTTCATATGCTTGATATTTGAGTTGAAATCTTTATCACATGTTTATATATCAATGTAAAATGATAAAACTATTTTTGTGTATTTTTAGAAGAGTTAAAAGAATTTTTAAAAATATGTTTAACTGTTTTTCTGACCCAGTTTCTGACCCAGACTGTGGCTGACAGGCCAGGTCAGTCGACCGTGCGGTCGACCGAACCATGGGCCGGTCAACCGTTGCGGTCGACTGACGTGCACAGCCTTATGCACGTCTGGCAGACACAGGGCCGGTCGGCCGGTCGGTCGACCGGACCAGAGAGCTTTGCTCTCTGTATCTGGGAGGTCGACTGGGCGGTCGACCGGACCAGAGAGCCCTGCTCTCTGTATCTGGGCGGTCGATCGGACGGTCGACCGGATTTCCCCAACGGTCATATTTTTGACCGTTGGCGGTCGACCGGGCCGGTCGACCGCAGGGCTGTCAGGCTGCCAGATCAGCCTAATGGCTAGTTTTTTGTTTGGCCTATAAATACCCCATTTCTTGGGGGTTTTAACTAAGATTTTTTAGAGAAAAAATTCCCTATTCTCTGGTTTTAAAAACAAGTTTTTCAAAAGTGTTTAAGAGCTTAAAGATTCCATCTTTATTGTTTTCAAGGGTTTGGAAAATTCAAAGAAAAATAGGTTTTTGGGATATTGCTTTAGATCCTCATTTCTATCATATTGCAAGTGTTTTCCCAAGGATTTTTCTTTGTTATTTGATTTCCAAAACACCTTGATTTCCATACTTGAGCTATATCTTCTATCCTATTCTATTAGGATCATTTGTTTTGTGGGAAAAGAGAGTTTGTGGTCTTTGTAACCACTTGTTGTAAACACCCTTGCTTTTGTTGTATCCCTCTTTGGTAGAGGTTGATCGGGTGATTGGTTTGCTCCCTCTTTGGTAGAGGTTGAGTTTGTGGTTTGCTCCCTCTAGTGAGAGGTGGAGTTGGTGTTTGTAACCCTCTTCGGTAGAGGTGTTAGTTGTTGTTTGGCTACGGGCCTACCCCTCGGTTGTGAGGCGGTGTTTGAGAGAGGAGTTTGGTACTCCCTTGTTGTACAAATCCTCCTCGGTGGAGGTTCCCTCGGTGGGAGTCCTCGGTGGACAAGATAGTGGATTAGAAATCCTTCTCGGTGAAGGCGGTGACGTAGAGCTAGGGGCTCGAACCTCGAAATATATCTTTGTGTTTGCGTTTGATCCACTTGTCTCTAAACTCTCTCTCTTTACTTTTGTATTGTGCATAGCATCATTCATTCATATCTTGTATGCTTGTGTTGTCCTTGTATTTGATTCATATTGCTTATCCTTATATGCTTGGATTGTTGTGTGTGCCTCACTTGTACTTAACCACAAGAGCTTCATATAGCACCTTGTACGCGCCGGAAAAAAGAGAAAGAGGTCTTTACTGTAAAATTTCATTGAATCAGATGAAAAAAATTACAACAAAACTGCTTTTTCCTTCCAGTTACAAGGGAGGGAGGACGTTGAGTCTTGAATCCTCCCTTTGTTTAAGGCTGGGTTCTTCGTGTGGCGGTGGAGAGTGAATCTTATTTTCCGTTGACCGGATGACCGTCGGGATCGTCAGGGATCTTCTCTTTGGCTGGTAGAAGGAGTAGCACAGCTCTGTCTACCAAAACTCTCAAAGAGGAGGTAGGCAAAGGGCAACTTGTTCGTGGCAAGCTTGCTGAAGAGTTTAGCTCTCTCCTGCTTCTCTCTCTCTAATCGACCGACTGTATGTATGTGTATCTCCCTCCTTCCTTCTCATTTTCCGACCTCATAGCAAACGAGGCTATTAATAGAGGTCCTAGGGGGTGAACGTGCCCCCTAAAAATGCTTCACGATGAGGGGCCAACTTCCCCGCTACATGGGCGGCGACTGGCCCCATAACTAGGGCGGTTATAACCGAGGCGCGGGTTTCAACCCACGCGCCTTGATACTGAGACGCGGGTGTTGGACCCTCGCGCCTTGATGTTGAGACGCGGGTGTCGAGCCCTCGCGCCTTGATGTTGAGACGCGGGTGTCGAGCCCACGTGCCTTGATGTTGAGACGCGGGTGTCGAACCCACGCGCCTTGATGCTGAGACGCGGGTGTCGAGCCCACGCGCCTTGATGCTGAGACGCGGGTGTCGAGCTCACGCGCCTTGATGCTGAAACTCTGCTTTTTAATGGCTTGTCTTTTAGTGATTTTTAGACAGCCTACAGAACCCCCTCCAAAGTTTTCGATATTCCGCAGTTAAATGGGACGGATTTCGAAATACTTTGGATTTTAACCGCATTCGCCTTTATGACTGGACTGGTAATGCTCCGGGTTTGATCTTATCTGGAGTTGGTCTTCGTGAGTGTACTGTTGAACTCTTTGAGGCCACCAGAGTTGATCGTGTTGAGTGTCTAGATACACAGTCTAAACATCCCCGATTGCTTTTAGTCTGTCACGGGTGCTTTAAGCCAGGAGTGGTTGGTCGCCTGCTTGTGCCAGTGTACTGTTGAACTGATTTGCAGAAGCAGGAGGCCGAACGCTGGTTCTTTTTGAAAAGCAGAGATGGTACTGCTTTAAAGACGCGACTGATCTTCCATAAAGCAGACGCGATGTTCAGCCGGGCTGGAAAGACGCGAACTTCTTAGAGAGACGCGACTTTTTGAATGCATTTATGGCGGTGATGACGGGGCATGTCCATCGAAGAGGAGCGGCCGTCGGGTGCGAATCTGTGCCATGTCATGATTGCACTGCCAGTTGGCCTGGGGAACCGACGGGATTTCACCTTTTGGCGCGCGGATTTCCCGGTTCATTAAATGATCTGTTCCACGTGTCAAGCGATGACTCGCTACAGAGTCATGGCGCATGATCTTCGCGAATCATCAAAATCATTTCTTCCACGCGTCAAGCGATGACTCGCTGCAGAACTAATCGAGCCACGCGCCGTGTATCTTCGCGAATCCTTGTGCCTATAAATGGCAACAGTCAGAGAGATACCTCTTCTTCTCCAAGCGCATTTGTTTAGAGAAAGAGAAAAAAAAAGAGTTCTTCTTTCTCTGTTTATCTCCATTACTGGATTCTTAATCACCAATGGCACCTAAGACCAAGCCAACCGCATCCTCTTCAAGAGCGACCGTCACCGGGGCCCAGAGGGGCGGTTCCTCCGCGCAGGAAGTCCTTTTCCCAGGTATAACGCCGTTTAGGCTTGAACTTCACCATTAATGGGAGTTCATGGAACCCCAAAAAGATATCTTTTGGAGGAGAACCATTAACACAGAACCGTCAACACAGAAAACAAACCGTGTTTGATTCTCAGATGCGGTCTCAGACGCGGTCTTTGAGTTGATAACCAAGGCGCGGGTTTGATGACCCGGTGCCAGCGAGTCCTGCATTTCAGATTCTTCACCTAGAATATTTCTAATTGTGAAGGGTTCGGACGCGGACTTGAAGATTTTTCATCAGGTGTAGGTTTTTGATGAATCTTGCACCTGAGCCCAAGTACTTAGAGATTTTTCATAAGTCTTAGTTTGCAAAACGCGGATTTGATCCCGCGGGTCTCACGCCTGGATGCGTATTTGCAGGTCTGGACGCGGATTTGATAATTCCTGCGTCCAGTATTTCTTCTGCGTCTGGACGCAGATTCGCAGGCTGGACGCGGGTTTTTAATAATTTCTGCGTCCAGTATCTTTTCTGCGTTTGAACTGTAGACACTTGGTATTTTTTTTTATTTCTGATAAGATGTCTGATCAAGTGTCTTTTTCTTTTGCAGTGCCACACCCTTCTGCCCCACTCGCCAAAAAGCGCCACTTCGGACATGTAGGTGGTGCTGACCGTGATCTGGCCTTTGTGCTACGAAGGACTGCACCTGTGACTACTGACCGTTTGCAGGAGCGCAAGGAAAGGCTCTCCAATGTTGATATGACAACTCTTCGGGTGCTTATGACCGATTCAGCATTCACAACGGATGATCGCGTCAAGCTGGAGAAGCCTGCCTTCTTCTTCGGAGATCGTATCGGCGATGGCGGCCATTCCATGTATGATGGAAATTATAGATGGCTCCGTCAGATAGGGGATAGAAGATTCTTTCTTCCAGACATGGAGAGGATGTTCCCGCTGTCTTATCTCCAGCACATGTCCGTCCCTCGGAAGATGAAATGGGACGTTTCCCGATACGTCCCTGAGATTACCCTCGGTGACTTGGGCTCCCAGAAGGTATACCGTCATGATGGCCATGAGAGGGCGGTTCTCGGCCTGTTCCCCGGGTCGCGCAAGTCTGAGCTCCCAGTAGGAGAGATACCAAAACTCGGCACTACCTTCCTCAACGCGTTTATAAAAGTGGAGGGTGATTTTCCGGTTGAGTTCCGTGCGCCCGGGTGGGTTCATTCCACCGAGAAGTATTGGTGGTGCAGGATGGTGAGCTTCGTCCTTGCCGATCTTGGAGATCTGCTAGATCATGTGGGACTGTACCCAGCAGTCAGGGCCGTGCAGTATGGCATCCCGCCGAGTTCTCAGAACTTCTTCGGGGTCCTGGAGCGTTACAATTCTTTGACGGGGACATTCTTCACCCCGGTCGGAGAAATGGGCCTTGCACTGCATGAGTTGCATGAGGTCTCGGGGCTGGCAACAGGGGATTCTCCCTATGAGGAATATATCCCAACCACTGAGGAGCTCAACCTTATGAAGAAAGGGTCTCCTCAAATGTACGAGACTTATTGGGAAGTGCTATGTCACTTCCATATTTGCGGCCAGATAACCACTTGGAGGTCGGGAGGAATCAAGCAGCTGTCTTGGGCCAGTTACTTGTTCAACAATGTCAATAAGAAAGACCATCCAATAACCCGACTGGCTCCCAGCTCCGACGAGGAGATTGCCGACAGGATCGCCCAGGCTCCGGAAGGCTTCTACACCACGGATTCGAACGAGGACGGTTTCGAACCTGACATGGTCTTCGAAAGCTTTCACCATCAAGCCCGGACCCCTATCTCCGATCGAGCATTGTTGGCGGGCTTCTTAATGCTGTGGCTGAAGCGTTGTGTGGTGCCCACGCTGCCACATGAAGTCATCGTTGCCGACGTGGTGTACCCGGCGGTGCTCCTGGCCCATGGCAGTCCCATAGCCCTTCTTCCGGCCGTGGCGGCTGGCATTCAGAGCGGGTTGCGGGCGTTAACCCACAACTTCTGCGAGCCAGGGAAGGCTGTCGACTCCCATGGCCAACCGATCCTTGACTCAGAGGGGAAGCCGACGGTGAAGCGCCCCAACCCTCGGATCGAGCTGCCTTACACGTACCTCATGGCTTGGTACGTGATGCACTGCCTTTCCCTGATGACGCCGGTGCCTTGGAGTGAGGGTTTCGCCCCTTTTGTACAGCGGTTGGAGGGTTCGGACTGGCGTAATACTTATATGTATTTCGTCCGGAAGTGCATTTCAGATGCTTCGAACTACCAGCTCAATCGCTGCTTCCCCGAGATCCCTGGTGCATCTTTCGGAGATCTATTTACTGATTTCGCGGGCCCAGATGACTTCACGAGGTTGTCCACGGGGGTCTTCTGGTGGTTGATCAACATTCGGCCCGGATATGTGCTTTTCCGGCAAGGGACTTCATGCACAATCGAGCCGTACATGCCGAATCGTTTCGCCCGACAGTTCGGCTACGATCAACTCTACGTCGGCAATCCCAATGCTCGACTCGCCTTCGAAGGAAACTTGTTCGAAGGTGCTCGGGCTTGGTACTACAGTGTGGCCGGAGGGACGGAAGCAACTTTCCGTCTACCTATCGAGGGATTAAAGTGCCGTATGAGCTTCAGCTTCTGCTCCTGGTACTTCCAAGTCAACCAGACACCATACTTTGTTCCGGAATATTCATGCATTGAGAGTATCAATGCAAATCTCGAAGCAAGGTCGGAGTCCGGTAAACGCTCGCGAGGCGTCGAGCAGTACCTGAAGGCTCTGAAGGAGGTCGGGAGAAGGTCAAGGGAGGAGCCGCGAGCGACAAGGGCGGAGCCGCGACCAACAAGGGCGGAGCCGCGACCAACCAGGGCTCGACAGGCGGTGAGCAAGCGTCGTCAAGGCTCTACTTCCACTGCTGAGCCTGCCCCAAGAAGGTCCGGAGAGACTTGACGGCTGTAGTTTCTCGATCCGCGGATATCCCTTCTGGTGTTGGGGAGCCGAGGGAGGAAGAGGTGGACAAGGATGACACTCCCTTAGTCCATGCCCGCAGGTTACACCGCAGGAGCCTCGGGATTGCAGAGGAAGGGGAGCCTGCTGACAGACCCACCGCCACTGACGAGACCGAGCAGCTCGAGGTCGATATAATGAGCGGAGGCGATGTTAAGATTCTGGGGATCTCAGCTCAGCCCGAGTCTTCCTCAGCTCAGAGGAGGGATGAGGCACAACAGCCTGGGTCTCCTTCTGTCTTCATCTCCAGTCCTCGGATGGTTGACCCCAGCCCTACCACTGGGGTGTTTAGAGGCAAGGCTCCGGCTACCGAGGCTTCTCACGTTGAACTGTCGTCTTCCTCATCCGCAGAGGAAAGCGATTTTGAGGATGATGTCGACTATGGTGACGAACCCGCTCCTCTTGATCCGAGTAAATTCTCACACATCTCGGAGGAGGAAATACATGGGTGCGAGCTGTTGACGGTATCACCACTGGCGGTAGTTACTCCCGCTGAAGGTACTCTTTTCACCTTCTGACCTGATTTCCCTTTTCGTTTGAAGAGGAGGTTTTAACATTCTCCTTTTATGCTGCAGGATTGGCTGAGGATACCAAGGCTGCAACCTCCTCGCATATCGAGGAGATGGTGCAAGAGTTGACCCAGCCGGAAGGAGTTGAGACTCCAGCTGCCGAGGCAATTACCGAAATCGGGGAGACTTTTACTCTGCAGGAAGAGGAGGTCACCACTGAAGTCAGGGAGACTTCTTCTCTGCTGGGTTCGCCCAAGGATCCGACATCTCTGGACCTCCAGCTTGGTAAGGAAGTTTTGATGTCTTGGATGTTTCTCTTTTTACCATTCTGGCTAATGTTGAGATAACTTGCAGAGAGAACTGAGGGGGCCCAGGTAGAGAGTCTGACGGTCAGTGTCCCTCCGGAAGGTCACACGGCCCAAGCCTTGACTGAGGTTTCTGAGGAGGTCGAGCTCACTACCCTGTCATCGGCTGTGGAGGTTCTTGCAGAGGTGGTACCTGATTGAGGTACAACATGCACAAAAAATACAGAATTTTAGATTTAGAAATAAAGATGTGCAAGTGCTCAATTCTTCCGCTATAGCAAGTGGCTATGCGGGTCGTGATCCACAAGGAGGGTTTGCGATGGAAGCTTTACGGTTCTTTATTGAAATCGTTAAGAAGAAAAGCGAGAGTTCTTCTCTGTTTTTAAGAAGTGAAAATGAAAAAAAGAATTATGTTAAAATTAGAGAGAAAATGAGAGATGAAGAAGGTGGAAAAATCAGAAAACAATGAAGCGAATATGTACAAATGAAGTGGAGGAAAAAGAGTTGGAAGAGGTGGTGATATAATTTACACAAATGAAAGAAAGGAAAGAAGATGAAGAAATACTTACCTAAGTTGAGTGATGACCTACCTGGAAACTGTTGAATGTTCTACCTTTGCTTCGGAGGCGTTCAACGCATAGATCATAAGCTCGAGCTCAGTCCCCGTGCACATTATATCGTCAAGCCTAGCAAGAACGAAGTGATGCGGATCTTGGAGGAGGAGAACGTCTTCATGAACTATCGCTGGCTCTCACGTAGCTTAGTTATACTTGCTTTGGAATTCACTTGTAAACTCAACAACAACAACCAAGGTAAAGTAGAAGAGGAAGACGAAACAAAAAAAAATACGAACATAAAAGAACTTTTACCTTTATTAATTGCAGAGACAATGGAAGAAAGGAGGAGGGTACATCGTCGGTGTCACTCTCAACATCAGCCTCTCTCTCTTACTTACATGAATCTTCTTCTACCCTAAGTTACATACAAATTACATAAAAAGAAAAGAAAAACCTAAACTATAAAGAATGAAAACTAGGCTAAATCCTAATCTCTGCCTTCCTTCTCCCTGCTCAGCTAAAACCAGTATTTATAGGCAAAAAACCTAAAGGAGAAGATCCCAGGAAGATTGGGGGAATCTCCTAGTCTGATGTATTTCCCGTATCTTCTTCTGATTTTCTTGTTTTTTTCTTCAAATGTTGACAAAACAGCCTTTGATTGTGCTTGATTCAGGAGGATTCTTCTCAACCTTCCTTATATGCCAAGATTTTGCATTGATTTAGGGAGGATTCTTCTCAACCTTACTTATATACCAAGATTTTGCCCACAGGGAGGATTCTTCTCAACCTTCCTTATATGCCAAGATTTTGCCCTAATTTCTTCATCTTGATTCAAGGAGGATTCTTCTAAACCTTCCTTATATGCCAAGATTTTGCCCTGATTTCTTCATTTCAAATTTATTCTGAATTAATCAGAATTTGGTGGGCTTTTGGGCTTGTTTCTCTTCATCTCCTTAAGGAATGGGCCTGCAAATAAATTAAACATTTAATTAGGACAAAGCAGATTTTATTCTATAATAAGTATGGAAATATGATAATAAATGTGCAACATTAGTGACCAATCAGTACCCCCAGAAGCACCAGTGGCTGCTCCTGTTCCTGCCGTACCCGTGGTCAGCTCGACTCTTGCACCAACAGAGCCGATCTACATCCCCCACCCCGTGATAGAAAGGGGATCGGGGAGCACTTCGGATGATGATATCATAGAGCTTTTGACACGCCAGGCGGTGCAGCAGTTCCTTACCTCGATGCGAACATGCATCGATTTCGTCCTGACTAGGGGTAGCTCCCTTGACTTCGCCCAGATGTTTCTCGAAACCAGGTCGAGAACATCAAGTTGGCCGGAGGCCCTTCGCTAGCCCAGGCGAGTCAGCTGCTGGTGGATCAGCTGGGACAGCACCTGAGAGAGCTTCGATCCCTGGAGGATGATGCCGGTTCATCCCACGAAGCCCAAGAAACGCTGAATAGGCTCCTTGTTGCTCAAGAGCAGGAGCGAAGAGAGGTGGAGGAGAAGATCACCGATAGCACTCGTCTTCTTGAACGTGTCCAGGCTGATCACCAAAGGCTGGCGATTGAGTCCGAGGAGTCAGAGACGATCATACAGGCCGCAAAGCAGGCTATCCTTGATTCTCGGGCTGTTATAGCCAGGGCTGAGGCCATGATTGTCTTCAACGAACAGAGGCTTGCTACCTCTGAAAAGAGGCTAGCGGAGTTAGAGGTTGTCAAGGCGCAAGCTGAAGCGGACCTCTCTGTTCGTTCGTCCGAGCTGGAATCCCTCCGAGTGCAAGCGCAGGGATTTTTGTCTGAAGCGGATCTGCGGGCCCGAGCTCCCATGGAGGTTGAGAAGGCGCGTCAACATAAGATACATCGCCTTAGAGAGCAAATCCGTTCTTTAGCGGACCAGGACTTGTAGCCTTCTCTCTTTTTTTTTTTAAGAAAAGGACACTCTGTTCACTAAGAGTGTTTTGTATTAGCTTTTATCATTTTTGATATAATAAAAGTCTTTGCAGTTTTTTTGGTTCCACCTCCTTTGTTGCCTTGCTGTGAATGAATTCGACCTCTTGATCACAATCTTTGATTAACTGACTGTGAATGCTGAACTTAGGTGAGACTAAGTTCTTTAAATGAAACGCGGCGTTTGACCCATAGGACCTTAGGCAGAACTAAGCCCTTTTAATGAGACGCGGCATTGGTTCATAGGGACTTAGGTAGAACTAAGTCCTTTTGATGAGACGCGGCGTCAATTCATGGAGAGACGCGGTCATCAGTTCATAAGAACTCAGATAGAACTAAGTCCTTTTGATGAGACGCAGCGTCAATCCATAGGGAGACGCGGCGGCGTCAACTCGCAGAGAGAAACGCGGCTTTGAGTAACGCGAGTCTGTCCTGTCAATGAAGACGCGACTCGAGCGGACGCGAGGGACGCAGCCTTGTGTATTTTCCCATTAATCTCAGAATGGACTAAGTCCTTTGCTGAGTCAAGTGCTTTCCCTTAAAATGGGCCCTGTTTGCTGAAGGGACGCAATTCTGAGTCACGCGGACTTTCCTTTGGAACGCAGGTGGACGTCATTCATTCTGAAAAAGGAGACGCGGGTTCCAGGACGCGGTTTTCCCATCTGCGTATCGATGTAACTTCCAGACGTTACATGCGGCCTGACATAAAGATTTTATGAGATCTTTGAACGTCAAGTCTTCACTGACGATTGAATCGTCGAGTCTTCACTGACGATTGGGAAACCGGGTCATCTGTTGTTTCCCGAAGTAGTTGTCCACGCGTCGGTTCTTCATTGGACTTGGGCGTTAATACCCTTTAATGTAAAACCGGCGCTGGCGGTTGGAGACCAGCGTCTTCAACGTTTCCCGAAGCGACCCTCCACGCGTCAGCTTCCCATTGGACTTTGACAATCGTGCGGTCATTAAGGCTGACGGTTCCAATTGATGAACCATTAATAACGGTTACCAGGAGCGGCCTATAAATAGGGGCTCGCCTTCTTTAGCAGTCCCAATCTTAGACTATTTTCCCTTTTAAGAGAACGATTGCTCTGAGAACTTCCACCTTCTTCAGAGTTTCTAACAGGGGTACTGTCTTCATGGATGAAGATGACTCTGGGGAAGAAGATGACCCAGAGCTTTCATGCTTCTGTTTGGTCTCTTCAGGACAAAGTGTCTCTCTGATCACCTTCCATGTCCATATTCTGATGCAGAGAGTTAAACTCTTGACAGAGGCCTCTGCTGGTATGCCGTCCCGACTTGCCGTGATGTTTCTAGTCCACCCAAGTTTGCATTTTGGCATCATCATCATCTGGATTTCCTCATGAAGTCTGAGCTGGTGCATTCCTTCTGGAATTTGCGCCGCCGACTTAAACTTCCCTGGACGCGAGTACAGAAGTCTTTGGCACTTGGCGCTGACTTTGCTCATGAAGCTCGCGTTTTAAGGCCACTGACTTGGATGAATTCCAACTCGGGCTAAAGGTTTCAGACCCGAATTTTGCAACCCCTGTTCCCTCGACAGGGAGATGGCAATTTTCGGCATCTGAGTCCTTTCGCGCCTTGTGTTTTAGACGCGGATGCAGAAAATTGGACTGCGTTTGAACCCTGCGTGTATCACAGTTTTCACTCGCGTCTGTTTCTGTCACCGCGGAAGTCTGGCTTACTGCGTGGGTTATTCCCGCGTCTGCAGTCTTCAGCAATAACCGCGTTTGTGACTTAGTTTTCTTCTGTCAAAGTGTACTAAGTTCTGAATTGTCTAATTCCCTGGTTTGCTTCTTGCAGGTAGACTTGATCGTCCTTTTTCAGGTTCACTGGGCCCCTGGAAGAATATTTCGGCCGGCGGACTTGTTCGATGTTCGTCCACAAGGGAATATATTATGGTCCTTGTCGTCCACAAGGGAATATATTATGTCCCTGACGAGGAATCGACCCTCGCCAAGGTCTCTTTAGATCCAATGCACCAGTCATGCCTGCTGGCAAGGGATGGTCAGGGTGAGTATGGCGACGAGGGGGCTACGGTGGATATGGTGGCAGATAGCATCCCCTTCCTCTCTCACCCCAGAAGTAACATCGAAGACTCTTCATGTCTGCTGGATGGCCTGCTGGGGAAAGAGATGCTCATGAATGAAGGGTTGTAGGGCTTTCTGCTGCCACCAGACCTCAAGAACACCATTGCTCTTAGCTTAGTCAGTTAGGCTCTTTCGATGTTTACGTCATGCACCATAGTGCAACCGGCTCCAATTGTCGCCACAGTTTGGCACTTCTTCAGACATCGTGCACTTGGAATTAGATGCGGCTTCAAGGAGTGAGTACGGCCTCTGAGAGAGAAAGAGGGACTTCTTTGTACTCCTTAATTGTAACACTCAATCTTGTTGTATAAGAGAGCGTTTTAACTGTAACACTCAATCTTATTGTATAAGAGAGCGTTTTTACTGTAACACTCAATCTTATTGTGTAAGAGAGCATTTTGTATCACTTTCATATGCCTGGATATAAATAAAAGTGACACTTTTCTTTTTGCCTCTTTCATTGTTTTGAACTTTTTGTCTTCAGTTAGACTCATAGAAGCAAAGAATCTTTGACTTTGTCAAAATTATGATGATAATCTTAATAAGTCAAACTTTGTAGGGAAAGATCCTATTTCAGGAACTCTCACAATACTGTCAGAGGTGTAATATTAACTTGACAGAGATGAAATAATTTTTGGTGGACCTGCCACTTTATAAGAGAAAGTGACAAGTAGAATTGGTACCCCCAGGGAGGGTGAACTTTTATCAAGTGTTTGGGATTAACTTGATTGAGCTCAGCTGGGGATTTGATGGAAACACTGTTGATGGTGTAGTATTAACCTAACAATGTTTTTAGGTAGACTTGTTATTCTGTTGAAGAGAATAACAAGTGAGACTAGACTCATGGGGAATCTAGGAAAGTTTGTTACCGTTAGAGGTGTGATATTAACTTAACGGGTTGAAAGTGGTCTTGTCAGAAGTGTAATGTTAACTTGACAAGGATGTGAGTCAGAGGTGTGATATTAACTTAACTCAGAAGTGTCACTGTCATAGGCGTAATGTTTAACTTGACAGTGAGGGTAATGCTAGAGGTGTAATGTTGAACTTGGCATTGGTCATCTCGGCTTGTATAAGGAAGTCCGAGGGAAAGTCATGGCCATAGGTATATTGTTTAACTTAGCAATGACTTGATGCTAAAGGTGTAATGTTAACTTAGCATCATCCATTTCAGCTTCGATATGGAAGTCTGAAGAAAAGTGACTGTCAGAGGTGTAATATTAAACCTGACAGAAACCTGATTACTGTTTAGAGGTGTGGTGTTAAACTTTAACAGTAATTTGTCAGAGGTGTAGTATTAACTTGACAAAGATTGACTCATGATAAGAGCAATTTGAGGACCTGTCATTCTATTGGTGAGAATTGACAAGTGAAAATTTGAAGTGCCAGAGGTATAGTGTTAACTTGGCAAATTTGAAAGTTTGATACTCCGTGTAGAGTTGACAAGCAAAATTTGTACTCGACAAGGAATATTGAAAAGTTTCCATTACCAGAGGTATAGTGTTAACTTAGTAATGGTTGTATTTTGTAGACCTACCATTCTGTGAATGAGAATTGGTAAGGGATTTTGGAGGAAAGAGTGGAGCCAAGTCCACTTAGGATTTTTAGCAAACCCTCAGCTATCAACGGATTTGAGGTGCCTTTACCAACTACCGTTTGAGTTGGGCTAGCCATGCTATTCCCCTCAGCATGATGAGTTGTCGAAGACTTATGTTGGGCTTAAAGGCCAACATTTTCCTCTATCCTTAGCCGTCGGGGGCGTCGGATGTTATAATGAAGAAATTCTTCTTACTTTGATCAGAGGTGTACTTTTAACTTGATCAGCGGAAGAATACCATCTAAGGATAGTATTTCTTCAGGAACCTGCCATTGATCGGCATCATGAGTGTATCGCCATTTGAGGTTATGAGGCGATATGACCCATTCGAGTAGACTGACTCTACTACAAATGGTCCTTCCCATTTGGGTTGGAATTTTCCTTTTGTCTTGTGCGTCATTACCATGGGTCTTCTGACGGCTAAGACAAGATCGCCTTTCTTGAAAGTTCGCATTTTAACTTTCTTGTTGAAGGCTCTGGTAATACGAGCTTGGTAGAGCTCGAATTGTTGTTGGGCCTGCAGACGTTTATCATCTAAGGCCTCCAGTTCCTGGAGTCGCTGTCGATGCTTCTCCTCTGTTGTCATCTCCGCTGTCAAAGCGACGTGTAGAGATGGAATTTGGATTTCCAGTGGGAGCACGGCTTCGCACCCATAGACCAAAGAAAATGGCGTAGCTTTAGTTGGGGTTCGCACAGTTGTGCGGTAAGCCCATAAGCATTCACCCAACTTGTCGTCCCAGTCTCGTTGACTTTTCGAGACGAACTTCTTGAGAAGCTTGCCAATAGTCTTGTTGAAAGCTTCTGCGAGGCCATTAGCGGCAGGATAGTATGCCGTTGAGGACACACTCTGGATTCTGAACTTGGCACAGAATCTCTGAAAAGCCTGGCTGATGAACTGGGGTCCATTGTCATGGACAATTCGTCGAGGTACACCGAAACGGTAAATAACGTGATGTTTCACGAACTTGATCACGTTAGACGATTTTACCTCCTTCAAAGGGATGGCTTCGGCCCATTTAGAGAAGTAATCGGTTATTGCCAAAATGAACCGATGTCCTTTTGATGATGGTGGGCTGATAGGACCAACCACATCCATCCCCCACATTTCAAATGGCCAGGTAGAGGTTGTAGAGAGGAGGTAGCCTAGTGCTTGATGGATGAAATCGCCATGCACTTGGCAAGCGTGACATCTTTTAGCATAAGTGACGGCATCGGCAATCATCTTGGGCCAGTAGTAACCCAATCTTTGGAGTCGATGTGCCAGTTTTGGGCCAGGTTGATGGGCTCTGCACATACCGGCGTGGGATTCTCTCAATACCTCTTGAGCTTCTTTTGGTGAGAGGCACCGGAGCAAGATCCCGTCATGCGATCGACGATACAATGTTCGTGTAATCGCATTATAATATAATTTGGGGGCTTTCCTTCGAATGGCAGCCGCCTCTTTGGTGTCTTCAGGCAGAATGTCGTATAAGACGAAATCAATGTAGGGGAATCGCCAGTCTTTAAGCTCTGGACCGGTTGACAATTCCAGTGCTTCTTTGCCTTGATAATCTCCCTTTGACTCCTGATAGCCCTCGAGAGCATTTCTCAGGCAATACAGGTCGTGGCTGTAGACGAATATCTTCTCTATTGCTCCAGCTGGAAGAGCTAAGGAGGCCGCGAGGGATGCGAGTGCATCTGCGTGCGCATTTTGTCTGCGCGGTACATGGTCAATGTAGAAGCTTGTAAACCCCTCGGCCATGCGGATAGTTGCGTTGTGGTAGGGTACTAGGTCCTCATGTCTGACTTCGTACTCCCTGCGAACTTGGCTGACGATGAGTTTAGAGTCGCCGTATGCCTCGAGATTTTTAACGCCAATCTCATCGGCGAATTGCATCCCAATCAAAAGAGCGTTGTACTCCGCCACATTGTTGGAACAAGGCTCAGTTAATGAGACAGCTCGGGGAATCACATAATTTTGTGGGGATACGAGTACTACTCCTACCCCCACTACTACGTGTCCCTTTGGGCTTGTTCTTGATGCACCGTCGAAGAAAAGTTGCCATACTTGACTTTCGAACGATGTCTGAGTCAGGCAGACTCCAGCAACTTCATCTGGGAGATCCTCGTAGACTTTGGCTGCCCTCGGATCTGGGTGCTCAGCTAGGAAATCTGCCACTGCTTGTCCCTTAATGGCCTTTTGTGGTAAAAAGTGCATCTCATATTGGGAGAGCAATATGGCCCATTTTGCCAGCCGGCCGTTTAATGATGAAGGCTTAGTCATAAGTAACCTCAGGGGGTTGACTTTTGATATGACGTTTATAGTTTGGCCTACCAGATAGTGCCGCATTTTCTGAATAGCGAACACTAATGCCAAACATTCCTTCTCGATCGGGTTATACCGATGTTCGGCTCCGATCATTGTTCTACTCAGATAGTAGATTGCTTGCTCACATCCGTGATCATCATTCTGAGCTAATAGAGCTCCCAAAGAATGATCCATTGCCCGGACATACACCAGGAAAGGCTTTCCGGATACCGGAGCTGCAAGGACTGGTGGTTGGGTGAGGTATTGCTTGATTTCCTCGAACGCTTGTTGGCAAGCGTCATCCCAAATGAATGAGACACCCTTCTTCATTAACTTAGCGAAGGGTTGGCATCTTCCGGAGAGGTTTGAGATAAACCTGCGGATGTACGCCAATCGTCCCTGCAATCCCTTGAGTTCTTTGAGACTTCTCGGGGTTGCATCTCCTGGATAGCGCGAACCTTTTCCGGGTCCAAGTGAATTCCGGTGGATGTTACAACAAATCCTAAGAATTTGCCACTGGCCACCCCCAGGAAGGACTTTGTGGGATTCATCTTCAATTGATGAGCCCGCATGATGTCGAAGATCACCTTCAGGTCCGCTATGTGATCACCTTTAATGCGGCTTTTTACCACGATGTCATCAACATAACATTCCACCGTTTTGTGTATTTGCTGATGGAAAATGGCGTTCATGGCCCTTTGGTATGTTGCCCCTGCATTTTTCAGTCCGAAGGGCATGACGGTGTAGCAATATACCCCTAAAGGTGTCCTGAAGGAGGTATGCTTTTCGTCGTCAGGATACATTTGATTTGATTGTATCCTGAGAATCCGTCCATGAAGGACATTCGTTCGAATCCACAAGTATTGTCAATCATGACGTCTGTGATCGGCAATGGGAATTCATCCTTAGGGCAGGCCTCGTTTAGATCGCAAAAGTCGATGCAGATCCGGATCTTCCCGTTCTTCTTGGCGACGGGGACGATGTTGGCTACCCAGTCGGGATGTTGTTCTTCCCTGATGAAGCCAGAATCAATAAGTTTTCTGACTTCTGATTGAATTGCCTCCATTATTTCTGGACGAAACCATCGCTGCTGTTGTTTGACAGGCTTTACGTCCGGATTAATGTTGAGGCGGTGCATAGCCACCTGAGGATCGAGTCCTGACATGTCCTCATAATTCCAGGCGAAGACGTCTATATACTCTTGTACAAGAGATATTAGATCCTTTTTCTCCGAAGGTGACAGGCCATCACTTATAAAGATGGGCTTAGGGTTAGCCTCATCTCCTAGGTTGATCTAAACAACCTTGTCTTCTGTGGGTGGCTCGCGATGTTCAAAGCGAGTGTCCCAAGAGCATTTAAATGTTTAATCCAAGGATCTGTATCAGATTGGATCATTTCTTCATTTCCATCTTCCAGGTGGCTTATCGAAACCATGTTCACTGAAAGTTCCTTGAAGATGTTGCCGACACTGACATCTGACTCCCAAGATGATGTGTCTGAATAGTAATCGTTGCTCGACGATTCTTGAGAATCGGAGGCTGATGGGACCGGAGTTGATACATAGCCCAACCCCCGGCGCGTCCGATGATAATAATCGGGGGCCTTCCCTTTCGGCACAAAGGATCGAAGCAGCGTCCTCCTTCCTTTGCCGAAGTTCAACCCGGGTCTGTTGGTCAGGTCGTACCCCATGCATCTCATCATTTTGAGTGCTTTTGGTTCATAATGACCGAACTGAGGGGATTCCTCCTCGCCTTTCGATTCTTCGCGGGGCGTTGATTCAGACGAGATTCGCCCAAAAAGAATTGGTTTTTGGCCTTTCCGTCTTGCTGGAACCATAAATATAGATTCTTGCGCATTACCATTATCTTGGTATGTCTCGAAGGACGACTTCATTGGTACATGCAACGATGTCAAAGCATCTACTGCCGACCAGGGGTCATCGTCTACTTCGGTGCTAGTGTCTGATGGTACTGAATCAGAAGCAAACACAGAAAAATACGCAGAATCTAAATCTTCATTAATATACCAACCGCCTACATCGTCGGTGGTATTATCAACATCGAGCTTATTAGTGCTCTTTACAAGTGGTTCTAACTCCCACAGGCACTCTTCTTTCTCGGGCTCGGTGTCAGCTTCGTTACCAGAGTCTGGCTCCTCTGGTCGCGGGACTTCATCCGTCTCCACCGGATCTTGGTACAGCAAAGAGTCGGTGAAATAATTCTCGACCCCTTTGAACGGATACCTTTCGGCGATCAACGTCTGCACCTTTCCACTCCCGTCAATGTATTTCATGACTTGGTGGAGAGTGGAGGGAACGATGGAGTTGCGATGAATCCACGGTCGTCCCAGCAATAGATTGTAGGAAGTGTCGGCGTCGATGATGTAGCATGTCACTTCCGACTTGAGGCTTCCAATCTGGCATTTGAGCTTGATTTTCCCCATCGGACGGGTCTGGTTGGCATTGAACCCATAGATAGTTGTCTGGGTAGGGCTCAAACGATGAGTAGGAATGCCCAGATGTTGCATGACCCGGCGAGGCATGATGCTCAACGCGGACCCTGGATCTACTTGAATGCGGTTTACCTCAGACGATCCAATATACCCTGTGAAGTACAGGGGTCGATCATGCTTCCCTTTAACCTGCATATCATCTGCTGTGAAGGTAATGCAGGGAGCATTTGGGGAGGTGTGGAGGCAATCCTCTACATCTTCCTCCTTCGGCACTTGGGTCATGAAGACCTCGGCATTTGCCAGAGCTTCTTGTAGAGCTTCTCTGGTCGACTTTGATAGTCTAAGAAGTTTATACAAGGTAATGCGTGCCGGGATGTTGGCTAGTTGAGCCAGGACATCAAAGCGGTAAGGTGTCGTGGATCCTTCCGCCATGCCTTTCGAAAGAACTCGAGAAAACCGAGTTTCTTTCTATTTCTCCACAGGTTGTCTTGTGGAGGGCTTGGTTGGCTCTGCAGCTGGTTGTGGAGGAGTTGCCGCCGTTTCACCATACTGCTTCAAGTACGGCTGTCCCGAACGGGTTCCCGCCATCGGTTGGTTGGGCTCTGCGGCCAAGACTATTGTTTCCTCCTATGAGTCGGTTAACGAGGGAACATCAGTCTCGGCTTCTCGAGAGGAGGCACCCACCACATTGCAGGATGAGGCCTTTGCCTTGCCTTTGGATTTCCTGTTGGTCACAGTAGTCCATTGCTGTTCATTGACAAGGTCAGGGTGGACCCACATGGTTTCCCCTTGAGGTGTAGGGACGGGTGCCAAGCCTTTCTCTCGCTGCTGGTGAGGGTCTGTGTTGACCACTCTCAGCTCTCCTCTTGGGATAGGGACTACTCCAGAGGGTGTCGGGGGTTGTCTTCCGAACTGGAGAACTGACGTCACATTGGCCGTCACCTTCTTCTGCTCTGGTCGGAGTTTCAACACCTCCGCGTCAATCAGAGCTTGAAGGATGTCCTTGAAGACATAGCAGCTTTTGGTAGGGTGCCCCAGCATCCTGTGGTACAAGCAATAGGTGGGATTGTCGGTCTTGCCGACTTCCTCGGGGCACCGAGCTTCAGGGAGCTTCAGTCGGTTGCTCTTGTTGAGTAGTTTAAAGAGCGAATCGACATGTTCCTCCTTGAAGGAATATTGCTTGTTGGCGCGTGGCTGGCTTGAAGAGCCACTCGCCTTGCCTGATTGAGGTTTGGCGGGAGATTTGGTCTCCGTTGCCAAATTATCCTTCCGCTTTGTTTGGAGGGATGTGTCTGGCGCACGCCTTGTCGACCTTTCCGGCCTAGGCTTACCTTCCTCCGCTCTGACGCGGGCGACAATCTCCTCAGCCTGTTCACCTTGTTGGACTAATTGCTTCCAGGTGCGGCTATCAGCAACTCCTATTTGAGTAAGGAGTGAGGTTTGGAGATTGTGGCGGCATGTTTCCACCAGGGTGGCCTGGGTCATACGGCTTGGACACCGGAGTGCCACGTTCCGAAACCTTTCCACGAAAGACTTAACGGACTCTCCCTTTCACTGTTTAGTAGCCAAAAGGGTGGGCATCGTGACTTCCGAGTCATCTTCGAAGAAGCGTGTTAAGAACAGCTTCTCCAAATCGCCCCAGTTCTTGATAGAACCTTCTGGGAGCTTCATGAACCATTCAAAGGCCAACCCTTTCAGGGTGCCGATGAACAGATGATTGTAACTCAATATTGCATATTTTACCTCATTATTCCCATGCATTTAATAAATAAACATGTGATTTTTACTCATCTTCTCTACATATTTGCAGGTACACACTTAATGAAGAGATAGCCCATTAATCACTTTAATTAACACTAATTAAAGTGATTAAATCAAGATTAAGATAAGCCCCAAGATTTCAAATCAGATTCCAGAGAGATCCGCTCAACAACCCAAAGTTCTAGAATGCCACGTGGATAACAACTTCTCAACAAACTCGTACCAGAAAGATCCACCTCAACGGCTCAGATTGAGCCGCATTCTGGCGGCAAAATCCCAGATCTGGCGGCAGTTGTAGGTTGTTATGATCCCAGATTTTGCGCCAACAGAATGGGTTCTAGATCCTTCACCTGGGGCTATAAATATGGGACCTTGGACCTGCGAGCTGAGACTGAATGGAGAAGAGAGGAGAATAGTTAGTATGTTGTAATTTTGTTTAGTTTTTCTCTAAGTTTAGTTCTTTAGATCCCTCTTCTTCTTCCCTAGAATTCATTGTAAAAGAGAGAGATTGTGAGAGAGAGAGATTGTGTAATCAAGGGTGACAACTTGAAGCTATGCAAGGATTCATCCATTCTCCTTCCTCTACTTGAAGCTTGGTTCTAGTTTATGTGCTTTCTTTACATGCTTTCTTATTGCTTTCTTTAATTCCTTGCAATTTACTTCAAGCTTTGTTTTACTTCTTTAATGGCTTGTAGCTAATTCCTTCTCCATGTACTAGCTAACCACTACTCTTGCTAACTACTAACTCATGGGTGATTGCTTTACTTCATCTTGCAAGTTGTATGATCTTCTCTTCTCTGATGGTTAAACCACCGTCTTCCAAGTGAGAAAGTAATTAGGTCAACACGCAAGACGAACCATACGCCAATGGAGTGACAACATTAGGCACGCATTCATTATCACGGAGTGTGGTAAGCTTTGGCAAGATAGCAAGGTAAGCTAGTCATGGTTCTCTTCCATTCAAGTTTTATTTTCTTCTAGTGTGAATACAAGTCCAATCCTCTTCTTGATTTCTTTTCCCGACTTTTTCACCATGAACATATCCATCCTTTCTTTAGTTGTTTTTCTTTTGATTCATTATTTTTATTAGCATAGAAGAATTATCGTTTGTTCACTTCACTACCACACGTCAAAGCTTCCATCGCGAGCTCTCCCTGAGAATCGACTCGGTATAGTTCTATACTACAGCGGAGACAAGAAAGGGATACATCAAATACATTTTTATACTCATAATACGTATACCTTCTTAGTCTAATCAAAACGGCGCCGTGGCGTTTGGTGAGTTGGTCCTCAGAGGACCTAACTGAAGGAATCTCGCGTTTGGGCCGCCAAACGCGGACTTCGCGGGGCGCGAGCATGGCGCCAGTTTGTATGCTGCGTCCAGCCTCAGTCAGACAACCAGAGGTTCCAACTTGCAGCTGACGCGCACGTCTCCTTTGTCGACGCTCAGTGTTCCGGTTGCGTCGCGGAGGTGGAGAGAGACCAACAACATCCTGATGCTGAACATCAGATATTTTAACCACGCGGGTCTCCTGAGAGACACTGACGCGGGTGTTCTGTGCGACGCGGTTGGTCGCAAAGGCAGTTGTGCCTGGGACCACGCGGGCCTTCTGAGAGGCGTTAGCGCGTGCACCTTGCTTGGCACAGTTGGCAGCAGGGGCGCCCGAGAGAGCCACAGATCGGGCTTCGGGGCCATTCCCCGTCGAGACCCGGCGGCAGACGCGGGTCTTTGGGCTCTTAGAGCCGGAAGAGAGAAACTCTTCGTACTTCGCCTGGTCGAACTCGACAATGAGCGATTCGACCATCTTCCCCTTACGGAGGACGTCATCCTGCGCCACGATTTGCTCATCAGTGACAAATGTTGTCCCCAGCGGAGTCGCCATCTCTTGTACGCGCCGGAAAAAAGAGAAAGAGGTCTTTACTGTAAAATTTTCCTTGAATCAGATGAAAAAATTACAACAAAACTGCTTTTTCCTTCCAGTTACAAGGGAGGGAGGATGTTGAGTCTTGAATCCTCCCTTTGTTTAAGGCTGGGTTCTTCGTGTGGCGATGGAGAGTGAATCTTGTTCTCCGTTGACCGGATGACCGTTGGGATCGTCAGGGATCTTCTCTTTGGCTGGTAGAAGGAGTAGCACAGCTCTGTCTACCAAAACTCTCAAAGCGGAGGTAGGCAAAGGGCAACTTGTTCGTGGCAAGCTTGCTGAAGAGTTTAGCTCTCTCCTGCTTCTCTCTCTCTAATCGACCGACTGTATGTATGTGTATCTCCCTCCTTCCTTCTCATTTTCCGACCTCATAGCAAACGAGGCTATTTATAGAGGTCCTAGGGGGTGAACGTGCCCCCTAAAAATGCTTCACGATGAGGGGCCAACTTCCCCGCTACATGGGCGGCGACTGGCCCCATAACCAGGGCGGTTATAACCGAGGCGCGAGTTTCAACCCACGCGCCTTGATACTGAGACGCGGGTGTTGGACCCTCGCGCCTTGATGTTGAGACGCGGGTGTCGAGCCCTCGCGCCTTGATGTTGAGACGCGGGTGTCGAGCCCACGCGCCTTGATGTTGAGACGCGGGTGTCGAGCCCACGCGCCTTGATGCTGAGACGCGGGTGTCGAGCCCACGCGCCTTGATGCTGAGACGCGGCTTTTTAATGGCTTGTCTTTTAGTGATTTTTAGACAGCCTACACACCTCAACCCTTATCTAGGGGAATCAAGAGGAGTTAGTCCAGAGCCCTTCACGGGGAATTCGGCTACACTTGTGTGTTGTACTAAGTGTGTTGCAAATAGTTTTTAGCTTCCGCATTTAGCGCATTTAGTTTTTAGATTAGCACTATCACCTATTCACCCCCTAGGTGATTTCAATTGGTATCAGAGCTTACGCTCCTGATACTTTAGGCTTAACATCCTAGGAGTGAGATCCTTTGTTTAGCTAATCTACGTTTGCATTTGCACATTTGTTTGCTTGCACACATATAGTTTGCACCCATGGACTTCATGACCCCACCTATGTTTGACCCTTCCAACATTGTTGTTTGGAAGACTAAGATGTCTGTTTACCTACAAGCTCTAGGTTATAAGGTTCACCTTGCCATTACCAAGGAATCCTACCTTAGTGATAGCAAGCATATAGGGGCCAATGCACAAGCCCTTGAGGCCATTAGAAGCACACTTTCAAAAGAATATCTTATGCTTGTTTCTAACTTTGATTCCACATTTGAAGTGTGGAACATGTTGACAACCACAACCACCTCCAAGCTTCAATTGCCAATCCAACAAGAGGAGGAATCTAGTGGAGAATCCGAATCTCAAAGCTACATGGTCCAAGGGAATGACTCCCTTGAGGTACAATCGGAAACTCAACTAGATAGTTTTGATTCTAGTTCTTCATGTGATGAATTTGTTGATGCACATGCTTTGAATGTAGAACTTTCAATTGTTTGTGAAAAATTAATTGAAAAATATAAGATTTTGAAAAAGAAAAGTCTAGGCCTTAACAATGAAAATAAAAATTTGATTTCTAGACTTGACATTGTTTTGCAAGAAAAGGTTGAAATTTCTAATGAAAGGGATTCATTGAAATCTCAACTTAATCTTGTTTTAAAAGAAAATAAAATTTTAAAATCTAAAAATGATTGTGAATCAATTTTGAAGAAAATGAAAATTTGTCTTCAAGAGTTGACTTTGTTTTAAAAGAGAATGTTGCTTTGAAAAATAAAATTATTTCTATTTCAAATGATTTAGATGTTTGTTTAAAGAAAAATATTGCTTTACAAAATAAGATTGATGCTCATGTTTGCCATGCTAGGGTAGTTTCACCTAGATCACCCCTTGCATGCTCCACTTCTTCTCTAATTAAAAATGATATAAATTTGTTAAAGAAGAATATGGATTGTTTGGGCTCCACTTTGAGCCATTGTGTTTCAAACCATACACGTTTGGAATCTTTGTTTTGAAAGAAACAAGTTTCATCTTTTATGCATGCACACCCTCCAGGGCATACACATGCTCCTCACGGACACCTGATTGGTAGTCAAAGTGCATTTTTATCATCATATTTACCATCACATTTTCATATTTATTCATTTAATTCTGCACATTTATTAATAATTTGTAATTTATTGTGTGCAGGCCTCGAATTATTATTTTAACAATAAATAAAGCCTAATGAAGCCCAAAAGCCCATATTTGAAGCCCAAGAGTCAAAGTGCAAATAGCAGATTGTCAAAGTGCAATTATGAAAGGGCTAAAGTTGCAATTATTAAAGTTGAGGGAAGGATAGAATTCTACCCAACCCTAAACTCTTGCAGGATGTGCATAAAAGCCAAGATAAGAAGGAAATTCGTGGAAAGAGGATTTGAAGAAATCTGGATTAAGGGTAACTTGATTACCAAGTTATCTCGAAAATCCAGATTAAAAGGCCAGGATCAACCTTCCAGAAGCAGAAGCTCACAGGGACGGACCAGAAGAAGCCACGCGCCAAAGCGCGTGGCCTAACTCCACTAGATTGCCGCGGATCCGCGGCAAAAGCCGCGTTTACGCGGCAATCTGAGCTTATCCAGATACGAGTTTTCGTGGAGGTGTTGTGATGGGACTCTACTTCCTTCTGCCCTATAAATATCACCTGCATTGCAACGTACAGAGCGTCCAGAGGCGAGCCAAGGGCCAAAATTAGGGTTTTTTCAGATTTTTTTTCACTTTTATATTTTTATTTTCTTTTTGTAAATTCTGAGAGTGGAGGAAGCTTTCATGGAGGAAAGAGTCCATGCTTGTACTGAGGTGACAGCGGTGTAAGCCAACTCTTCTTCAATTGTTAATGAAATCCATTCAAAGGTTTGTTTTTGTTATGTTTATTTGTTCATCTCTTCTATTTTATGTTGTGTTCTTGTTCTCTTTGATCTTGTTTTCTATATTGTTTCCTTCTCTGATGTCTTGCAAACCGTGAGAACTTGACGCTTTGAGACTACCTAGCCGAAGGAGGAACCTTGACGGCCCATGGCGATGAACAAGTCTTCATAGCTTGTTGTTTTATTTCGTAGAGTAGATTAAGAAGGCGGACGATCCCATAAGCCGTGCTTGTACGCCTTCCAAGAAAAGGGAAATCATCGCAACTGTTCAAACGGCAAGCAAATAAAGAGATAAGTTTTCCTTTCTTTTCTTTTATTTTCTTTTCGTAGATTAAATCCACATCTCTCCAATATTCTTTCCCACAACTCATTGTAAATACCACGTTTCTTTATAAATACCATCGTGACAATTAACTAAAAAAGATAAATTTTAGAGATTAACTTGCTTAACGCTTCTATCGCAGTCCCTCCTTGAGGATCACGACCCGCATAGCCTTGCTACCGCGGATTAGAACTGAACCTCACACTACTATTTCTAAATTTAATATCCTTATTTTTGTGTGCAGGAAAAATCAGTCAACAAATTGGCGCCGTTGCCGGGGAGGGACGGTAAGTTATTCTCTAATAAAAAAATATTTTTTATTAACTAATTCTTTATTCTTCTCTGTTGCAGGTTACAGGTGAAGAAATAGGAACTTTGCAATTGCAGTGACATATAAGTGGACCTGGGCCCCTGCTCTCGAAAGCAGAGCCCAGGATCCCTCCAAATTGCCGCAGAAACGCGGCAAAAGCCGCGGATCCGCGGCAAAGAGGAGAGCACTACTGATCAGTTTTCTGCAGGGTCTCTGATTCTGCAAAATAATTCTGCTGCATTACTTAATCTCCTGTATTATTTACCCTATACCTGCTTAATAAGTCAACAGTAAAAATTGGTTGTAATCGTTAAAAATTGATTAGACGTTTGCATATTAGGCACGTGTCTTTTCAATTATTTTTATTTACTGTTGAAGAGTGCTGGAGGAGCAAGGTACGTACGCATTGCATGTAGAATAGGATTCATCTCTTGGTTGATTTTCTGCTTTGAGTGATTCTTATCTATTTATCTTGTACACTTGCACTAATTCATCTTAAGGGCATAACCCATTAACAAGATAAGGTGGGGATTTCATCACCCTTCCTTAGCCCAAAAATCATATCCCGAGCACTCACTAACCCAAGCCTAACTTAAAAATTAGTAGACGTTGGCCCTAGGGACATCTCGGACTCAATTAGGAGATTATCCTAAGGGGGAACAGTGCTGGAAGTTGACTCTTGCCAAATCAGTGTCTAGGAAGGGGATTGAGGGCCGAAAGCCCGAAGTGTGGTGGTTATTTAATTAAGGAACGTCTTTGACGGAAAACCTCCCACCACTCTTGCCCCGACCTGGCTGATTAACTTGTGGTCAAAGTCTACACCCTACCTCCCGTGGACAGTCTAACCAGTTAGGAGTCGTCTAGGTCTAGGTCTACCCTAACTTAGATTAGAATTTTTCTTTTTGTTTGTTTATTTATTTGTTTTGTTTGTGTTGGTGTGATATGGCATATAATAATAATTCCAATTTTAATCCATATTACACCCCTAACTATTATTCGGATATTACCAACCCGGCATACCCTAACTTTGACCAATCTAGTGTGCCGGAATGGTCTTATCCGAATGAATATAACCCACACACTCCATCTTATGGCTATAATGTTCATAATAATTTCAACTCGTCACAGAGTTCATGGGGTTTCGAGTCCCCCGAGTTTAATTCTCAACCAAATTGTCCTCCATATCCATCTAGTCCACATTCTTCCCAAAATTCATACTCAGATCCACCCATTCAGAATAGAAATCCATCTATCTTGGAAATGATGAGTAGGAATGAGTCCAAGCAAAAATCACCATCAATTTTAGACATGATGATGCGTGAGTCCACCGACTCACAAATTTATCACGATTACCCGTCCTATTTTCAAGTCCAATCAGAATATGATCCACCTATCGACTATGAAGGGATGCTAGCTGCCATGACTGAGGCTAAATTAGCCCGTGATCATGACATAGATTTGATGGTGGAATGCTTACACCGGCCGGCTGATTCTGATATCGATGACCACTCGATTAGAGCCGACGAACCAAGTTGCTTGGGACAACAAGTTTCTAATTCAGTACCATCTTGTGATAATTTGGCAAGTTTTTCCTTTCCCGAATTAGAACTCGAATGTGACCTAGATTCTCAAATCTATGATCAAGTTCAAATTCCTGAATCATTATTGACTCCTGTTTTGTTACCCGACTTAGGTAATATTTTAGAGTCAGTTTTGATTCCCACATCTATCATTCCTGAACTTGAATCACCACCATTGAGTCACATTCCATTGTGGGAAGATGATTGTGGACTTGAGTTTCAATTTTTTGACTTGGACCCACTTCTCGAACTTAGCCCGACTCCTGAGCCCTTACTTGATTTGAGCTTCTTCCTGAGTCAGTATTCGTTCCCGTACTTCCCATGTCCAAGTCAATCATTCCATCTTTTCATACTCCATTTTGGGACAAGGAGATTGAGACAATTAACTCTGAAATTTATTATGAAATTTGGAAATTTGATGAGGTGGAAATTCTAAAAATGATTATACATATATTTTAGTGGGTTATGTAAGGAAAGTTTCTGGTGGGTTTCCACCAAATTATCTGTTATCTTGATTGGGCCGCATTTCGTGGACCAATTAGACCACCTCCGGAACCACCACCCTAAGGTAACTTCCGCCTTCCCTTGTTCTGTTTCATGCATATATGCATTCATTCATACATTGAGGACAATGCATGAGATAAGTGTGGGGGTGGGCTTTACTAACATACTAACATAAGTAGAAACTAACAAAAATTTGCTAATAAAAAAAAATTTAAAAAAAAAAATTGTTATAAAAGGAATATTTTGACTTATTTTTGAAAGAAATCTAGGTTAGTTTTAAGGATTAGGAAAATCATGATTAGGATTTCTAAAAACTTGGTCAAAATAAATAAATTGTTTAATTTTTAGGTATAGGAGAGAAATTGAATAATTAATTAGTCTTGATTTTTACCTTAATGAAATATGCATACCAAATGCATATCTAGGATTCTAAGACAAAGACCTTGTGCCTCATATAAAAAAAAAAAGAAAAAAAAATCACCAATTAAGCTGATACATGTGCCTCAAGAAGCATAAGTATTCATGCCTAAAGGTGAGTAAATAAAATAAAGTCCTTAGTTTTGGGGCCTAGTTCATTCGAATTTGAGTCCGCGGGGTGTTTTCTCACCTGGTGCCCTAAAGCCAACCGGTTTGGGAGTCATCGACTTTAAGTTCGTTACATGGTGGATTAGAAAGCCTAAGAAAATTAAAGAAAATTACTTATATATGTATTAACACATCTAATAGTCAATTAGTTAGGTATGAGGGCCTCAAGAAGCCTTAATGCTTATACGAAAGAAATTAGATGCGTTATACATATTAAAAAAAAATAAAAATAAAAAAATATATATATATATATATAGAGAGGCATAAGAGTCCAAGTTAAGGAATTCCTAGTAAAAACATAAGGATGCATATGATTTTTGGTAACGAAAAAGACTATATTAGAAATTCAATTTTAATTCTTACCTAAAATGGAAAACAATTAACTTTATTAAGACTAAGTTTAAAGAATGAATAAAATGAGGATCCTAAAACTTATAGACTACTTAGTTTCTTCAAATGTATTTCAAATATTTTCCTTTTTATGGATTTTGTGGGTGTAATCCGCTGAAACCCTCACGAGACAACACTCGTCCTCTAGGGTACCTAGAGGTTTAACGGCTTGTTGCACGTGCTAAGTGCAATCGTGATTCCTACGAAAGTGAGTTAGGTTAGATTAACTTTTTCTTTTTCTTTGTTTTTACTCGAGGACGAGCGAAAAGATAAGTGTGGGGGTGTGATTGATAGTCAAAAGTGCATTTTTATCATCATATTTACCATCACATTTTCATATTTATTCATTTAATTCTGCACATTTATTAATAATTTGTAATTTATTGTGTGCAGGCCTCGAATTATTATTTTAACAATAAATAAAGCCTAATGAAGCCCAAAAGCCCATATTTGAAGCCCAAGAGTCAAAGTACAAATAGCAGATTGTCAAAGTGCAATTATGAAAGGGCTAAAGTTGCAATTATTAAAGTTAAGGGAAGGATAGAATTCTACCCAACCCTAAACTCTTGCAGGATGTGCATAAAAGCCAAGATAAGAAGGAAATTCGTGGAAAGAGGATTTGAAGAAATCTGGATTAAGGGTAACTTGATTACCAAGTTATCTCGAAAATCCAGATTAAAAGCCAGGATCAACCTTCCAGAAGCAGAAGCCCACAGGGACGGACCAGAAGAAGCCACGCGCCAAAGCGCGTGGCCTAACTCCACTAGATTGCCGCGGATACGCGGCAAAAGCCGCGTTTCCGCGGCAATCTGAGCTTATCCAGATACGAGTTTTCGTGGAGGTGTTGTGATGGGACTCTACTTCCTTCTGCCCTATAAATATCACCTGCATTGCAACGTACAGAGCGTCCAGAGGCGAGCCAAGGGCCAAAATTAGGGTTTTTCGGATTTTTTTTCACTTTATATTTTTATTTTCTTTTTGTAAATTCTGAGAGTGGAGGAAGCTTTCATGGAGGAAAGAGTCCATGCTTGTACTGAGGTGACAGCGGTGTAAGCCAACTCTTCTTCAATTGTTAATGAAATCCATTCAAAGGTTTGTTTTTGTTATGTTTATTTGTTCATCTCTTCTATTTTATGTTGTGTTCTTGTTCTCTTTGATCTTGTTTTCTATATTGTTTCCTTCTCTGATGTCTTGCAAACCGTGAGAACTTGACGCTTTGAGACTACCTAGCCGAAGGAGGAACCTTGACGGCCCATGGCGATGAACAAGTCTTCATAGCTTGTTGTTTTATTTCGTAGAGTAGATTAAGAAGGCGGACGATCCCATAAGCCGTGCTTGTACGCCTTCCAAGAAAAGGGAAATCATCGCAACGGTTCAAACGGCAAGCAAATAAAGAGATAAGTTTTCCTTTCTTTTCTTTTATTTCTTTTCGTAGATTAAATCCACATCTCTCCAATATTCTTTCCCACAACTCATTGTAAATACCACGTTTCTTTGTAAATACCATCGTGACAATTAACTAAAAAAGATAAATTTAGAGATTAACTTGCTTAACGCTTCTATCGCAGTCCCTCCTTGAGGATCACGACCCGCATAGCCTTGCTACCGCGGATTAGAACTGAACCTCACACTACTATTTCTAAATTTAATATCCTTATTTTTGTGTGCAGGAAAAATCAGTCAACAACACCATCACACTATGTATGGTCATGTGTACACTTGTACACATTGTGGACGTAAGGGCCACCTTGCTAAATTTTGCTATGATCGTATACATGTTGAGAATTTAGCAATAAGTTTGTTTGGGTTAGGAATGGTGCTAACCCCCATGGACCCAATAAAATGTGGGTACCAAAGACCACCCCTATTGTTTATAATGTAGGTGTGGGCTCTCGCATGACGTGAGAGTAGCGGTACCTTGGAGTGGATGCGTTCCGTACTTAAAGGAAACATTTTGGATGCATCACTTTCAAGGGATGTTTGGTGGAGAGGACCACCATGTTTTGGAGACAGGAAAGTTGCCTTCTAGGTTTTGGTAACGTTTCCTAACTCCTAATTATTGTTTACATGCTTTTCATTTGATTTATAGCATGTTTTATTGCTTGTAGATTATTATGTTAATGTCATGTTTATTAGACCCTTGACATGCATGTATAGCCTTTTGAGACACCCATGTTTAATATGGACTATTATTTTTGTGTTCTCACCATTGTTTAGCTATCATGTTTATCATAACTCTAATAACATGTGAATTTACATAATAATCATGTTTATATTTTTCATGTTTATTCATATCTTGTTTTGATGCTTCATGATTTGATTACATGTTTAGATGTTAGTTTTCACTAAAACTAGGTATATACTTGTGCATATAGTGGGCCACAAATAAATCTATAATGTTTGAGCTTGAATACTTATTTGAACCCATTAGATGTGCTAGTATAGTCTAGTTTTGATGATTCATGCATTTTAAACTTGTATTCCTATTTTTGGATTTGTTTTATGAGTTTTCATTTCATGTATATGTTTATTTTGTCAAACTTTAACATATACATGTATACCCCTCGAGTCATTTGCTTTTCATGCAAATCTTTATTTATGGACTCAATTGTGTTTGGGGATATGTATGTATACTTCTTGTGTTGACAAATCATACATACACCTTGAAATGAAATTTGTTTTAATGAAAATTTAGTTATTCATATTTTCATGTATTTATGTTTAAACTTCATGTATATGTCTATCTTGTCCAAACTATTGTTATACATATACATCATTTGAGCCACGTGACTTCATGCATATACATTTGTGGACTCGTTATGTTTTGGATATGTATGTATACTTTAGTTTGTATAAGACATACATATGCCTTGAAGATTAAATAAGTTTTGATGATTTTCTTGTTTCAAGGAATATTGAGCTAAATTGAATACTTTCATGATCATGTTCTTCACATCTTATTTGTACACTCACATTTATTGTTTACTCGTGTTTTGTTTTCATGAGTCATATTTAAGCTTAATTGACTTTGAGTGTTAATATCATGTGGATTTCTTGTTTCATGAAAACTATTTTGTTTTATTCCTTGCTTGAAGGATTTCGTACTAGTTTACAAGTTTTTCATTTAAACTAGTTTGTATTCTTCATTATGGTAGTGATTTTCAAACATACTATATTTTCAAATCCATTTTTGAAAACCCCTACCTTCAACGGCGGATGGATGGGCGACCATGCTTATGTATGCTCTATATTGAAAGAATCCAATGATACATGTGCATGAGTTGGGTGGTAGTTATATGATGTATACACTTGATCATTATTGTTGTTTCAATTGGTATCATTGAAATTCTTTCAATTGGTATCAATTTTGACCTTTCTTGTATACTCATATATGTTTGTATATATGTATGCTTTCAATTCCTATAGTATCAATTTCGATTGGTATTAACACTTTCATACATATATTTTGTTTATGCTAGAGCTTGAGTTTCAACTTTGTTTCAATTGATTTAGCTTTCAATTGGTATCTTAATTCGAGTCTACGCATTGTTTTGTTGGTATTTCATAAAGGGGGAGAAAATTTGATTTTGTATTTTAATTGGTATTTTATTCCCTCACTTTATGATAGAAAATAATAATTTCAATTGATATCATATGTTTAAAATGAACAATTATTTCAATTGGTATCAAGATGTTGTTTTCATTTTTTTTAATTGGTATCAAGAGGCACTTCATTGACATATTTTTTAATTGGTATCATGTTTAATGTCACCCCTTATTGACTTTTTTTTTATTTTAGACAAAAGGGGGAGAACATTATTTTTATTGTTTTGGTTTTTACCCTTTTGTTGATTCTTTGTTTCGAACAAAATGGGGAGAAAAATTTATTGTTTTAGTTTTTACCCCTTTGTTGATGATTGACAAAAAGGGGGAGAAAGATTTTGAGTTTTTATATGTATAGTTATGGTTTTGCATATATTTGCATATATTAAGTTTAATTGGTATCTAGAACATGTTATTTTGCTTTTGAAAATTTCATTGAAAAATTCCATTGGTATCTAGAGCCTTTTATTGTATGCATATCTATGCATGTTTCATGTTTTATAATTTCATTGGTATCTAGAACCTTTTATTGTTTATGCATATCTATGCATGTTTCATATTTTAATATTCATTGCATATTTATGTTTATTTGTTTATGCATGAGTTAAGGGGGAGCTTATTTGAAGCTTAACTTTAATCCATGCATATATAACTCCATGAGTTTTGTCATCATCAAAAAGGGGGAGATTGTTGGCCCGGAGGCCTTCCTCTCTAGTTTTGATGATGATTAACTCATGTAGTTATGTTTACTAATAATCTTGTGATTTTACTTTCAGATCATGTAACAAGATATTAGTTGGTGATTGCTTCATAAAGAGGAGTTTGGAAGCCTTCACTTGGTGATTCCCGTGCCGAGCATCAAGATCATACCTTTGCACTCGGTGGATCACGTTTGGGATCGAGTCGGCTTGAAGATTGAAGATCGTCAAGAAGACTTAGGTATCCTAGTTTAGATTGAGTTTTAGATCCATGTGTAAAGATAAGAATAGTTGATATGCTCAAGTTCACAACACACACAAGATTTATGTTTTGGATTTGGTTTTCATGAATAGATTGATCAAAACAAGTTTACTTTATTTTTATGTATATTAGATGTGCTCTATATACATACATGCTTACATGACTTATACAAACTTAGTTTGACTTACCTATTCATGTAGTTTTATGTTTTGGTATTTTTAACAAAACATATTTTTGAATTTAAAGACAAAAACTTGATATATATATGTTTTATGTATATTGGACTTATGTTCATATACATCATGCTTCAATGTGTTTAAATATCGTGTTTTTGTATTTCAATGAGTTTTAGGAAAATCAGATTTCCTATTGAAAAATCCAAGTTTGATAAAATACAGTTTTGATTTTTGATAAAAATGATTAAACACAAAAATGGTTTCATATGCTTGATATTTGAGTTGAAATCTTTATCACATGTTTATATATCAATGCAAAATGATAAAACTATTTTTGTGTATTTTTAGAAGAGTTAAAAGAATTTTTAGAAATATGTTTAATTGTTTTTCTGACCCAGTTTCTGACCCAGACTGTGGCTGACAGGTCAGGTCGGTCGACCGTGCGGTCGACCGAACCATGGGCCGGTCGACCGTGCGGTCGACCGAACCATGGGCCGGTCGACCGTTGCGGTCGACCGACGTGCACAGCCTTGTGCACGTCTGGCAGACACAGGGGCCGGTCGGCCGACCGGACCAGAGAGCTTTGCTCTCTGTATCTGGGAGGTCAACCGGGCAGTCGACCGGACCAGAGAGCCCTGCTCTCTGTATCTGGGCGGTCGACCGGGCGGTCGACCGGATTTTCCCAACTGTCATATTTTTGACCGTTGGCGGTCGACCGGGCCGGTCGACCGTAGGCCTGTCAGGCTGCCAGATCAGCCTAACGGTTAGTTTTCTGTTTGGCCTATAAATACCCCCATTTCTTGGGGGTTTTAACTAAGATTTTTTAGAGCAAAAATTCCCTATTCTCTGGTTTTAAAAACAAGTTTTTCAAAAGTGTTTAAGAGCTTAAAGATTCCATCTTTATTGTTTTCAAGGGTTGAAAAATTCAAAGAAAAATAGGTTTTTGGGATATTGCTTTAGATCCTCATTTCTATCATATTGCAAGTGTTTTTCCAAGGATTTTTCTTTGTTATTTGATTTCCAAAACACCTTGATTTTCACACTTGAGCTATATCTTCTATCCTATTCTATTAGGATCATTTGTTTTGTGGAAAAGAGAGTTTGTGGTCTTTGTAACCACTTGTTGTAAACACCCTTGCTTTTGTTGTATCCCTCTTTGGTAGAGGTTGATCGGGTGATTGGTTTGCTCCCTCTTTGGTAGAGGTTGAGTTTGTGGTTTGCTCCCTCTAGTGAGAGGTGGAGTTGGTGTTTGTAACCCTCTTCGGTAGAGGTGTTGGTTGTTGTTTGGCTACGGGCCTACCCCTCGGTTGTGAGGCGGTGTTTGAGAGAGGAGTTCGGTACTCCCTTGTTGTACAAATCCTCCTCGGTGGAGGTTCCCTCGGTGGGAGTCCTCGGTGGACAAGATAGTGGATTAGAAATCCTTCTCGGTGAAGGCGGGGACGTAGAGCTAGAGGCTCGAACCTCGAAACATATCTTTGTGTTTGCGTTTGATCCACTTGTCTCTAAACTCTCTCTCTTTACTTTTGTGTTGTGCATAGTATCATTCATTCATATCTTGTATGCTTGTGTTGTCCTTGCATTTGATTCATATTGCTTATCCTTATATGCTTGGATTTTTGTGTGTGCCTCACTTGTACTTAACCACAAGAGCTTCATATAGCACCTCAACCCTTATCTAGGGGAATCAAGAGGAGTTAGTCCAGAGCCCTTCACGGGGAATTCGGCTACACTTGTGTGTTGTACTAAGTGTGTTGCAAAATAGTTTTTAGCTTCCGCATTTAGCGCATTTAGTTTTTAGATTAGCACTATCACCTATTCACCCCCCTCCCTCTAGGTGATTTCACCAGAGAAGCCAGCCAAAGGATTTGCCGTCTTCAGATTCTCAACTTGGTAAGAGAACAAAGATATTCCATATACTCCCGTTCTTATAGTTATTGCTAACATTGATGTTATGATTGCGGAGAGTACTGGGCTGGCTCAAGTGGAGGAGCCTGTGGCAAGCACTGGCGTAGAGGACAGCGCACTGCAAACTTCAACCGCTGGACCGAGCACTGTGGAGTTTGTCGCTGCACCTGTTGTTCCAGAGGCTACCATAATAGCGGTCCCCGAGGTGCTGGCCATGACCTCAGCGTTGATGGAACTTGTCGTTGGCCTTGTTTCTGCACCCAGTGAGTTGGCTCCTGCCTCTATGGATATTATACACACCACCATAGAAAGAGGATCTGGGAGTGCACCAACATAGCTGGCTCCATCCATGGACATCCTGGAAGAATTGGAGATCAGATGGTACAACAATTCTTCACCTCCATGAGGTCTTGTATTGAACTGGTTCTTTCCGAGAGAAGTTCCTTCGAGTTTGTGGATGCTTCTTCAAAACCAGATTGAGAACATCCGTCATACTGGAAGCTCAGAGCAAGCTAGGGCATATCTGACGCTAGTCGAATGCTAGGGATATGCTTGAAGGAAGTAAGGACCTTGGAGAAGACTAGTCCGGTGGACGAGGCTCAGCTGATGCTGAATAAGCTCCTCACTGCTCAAGAATGCGAGAAGAAAGAGATGGAGGAGCATATGGCTGAAGAGGCCTGTCACCTTCATGACTTCCAAGCCAGCTACCAAAGATTGGTTGATGACTCCAAAGAATCTGATGTCGTCACCAAGAATGCAGAGCAAGTCATAACAACTGCTCGGGAAGTTATTGCTAAGGCGCAAGCCTTGATTCAAGTAAATGAGTAGAAGCTTGTTGCTGCCAGGAAAAGGCTGGAGGAGATAGAGGCTGCCAAGAAGCGGATCCAAGAAGATCTTGCTACTCATTCTTCCAAGTTGAAATCTCTTCAAGCACAATTGGCTATGAAGAAATTCTTATCGGATGAAGAATTGAGGGTTCAAGCTTGGGTAGAAGTTGAGAGGGCACGCCAGCGTGAGATGCAGAGCCTCCAAAACTGGATTTTATTCTTTGGCTGAGTGGGATTAACCCTCCTCCTTTTGTATCTCCTTTTTCGTAACACTCCACTTGTCAAATTAGAGAGTGTTTGTATCACTTTTATCATTTTGATATAAATAATAAAAGTTATCAATTTTATCTCATCTTTATTCTTTTTTTGTGTTGAGAATCAGATGGACTCTTTGTTGTGTGGGAGAACGCAGCTTTCACAGATGCGGCCCTTGACCATTATGGAGACGCAGTTCTTAGCCATTTGCTGAGACGCGGCCATGAGTTATAAAGAAGAAACTCAGGCAGCACTAAATTGTGGGTGCGACGCAGCCCGGAATTGTAAGGAAGACGTCACTGATTTGTTGAGAGACGCGGCTCTGAATTGTCGGGAGGACGCGGCTCTGAATTATCTAGAGACGCGGCTCTGAGTTGTCTAGGGACGCAACTCTGATTTGTTGAGAGACGCGGCCCTGGATTATTGAGAGACGTAGTCCTGCGCTCTTCAATTTTCTAGAGGGGACGCAACCCTCAGGTAGTGGAAGGACGCGGGCTTAAGACGTGGCCTTGAATTGTTAAGGATGCGGTCCTCCTTTCGTTGAGAGAACACAACCTTTGGTTTGTGAAGGGACGCAAATTTCAAAACGCGGCCCTTAAAGCGTCTCATGCAGTTTATAGAGACGCGAAGATCTCACTGGATCTTTCAATGCAAAGTCAGCATTGACAGTTGGGGACGTGTGTCGTTGGGACTTCCCCGAGCACAAATCCACGTGTCCCACTCAGACTGGATTTCATATTCGCAAAGCGAATTAAGGCTATTAATTGGCCTTTAAGAACGACTTTTATTTTTATGCCATTAATTAATGGACATTAGCGAGCACCTATAAATAGGCCACGAGCCTCTTAACAGTCATTCATCTTGACTGTTTTTCTTCACGAGCATGTGCTCTGAAGAACTCCATCTTGCTAGATCTCCTTCAAGGGCATGTGCTCTAAAGGACTTTCAGAGTTCTTTAAATGGACCCAAAGCCCTAATGCTTTATTGCAATCTTCTTCGAAGATTATCACCATTAAGTGATTTTAAAATTAAAAAGCATCCCTTCAGGTGCTTTCATGGTCGTGTCTTAACGGATGATGTCCAACCTTCAGATAACTTTTCTTCAGGTAGGAAATGACCTTTGCCATAATAAGGTTATGTTTCCTTGAAGCTCTATCATTGCCGGTTATGAAGAGACTTTGTCTCTTGATCTCTTTACGAAACCTCTAAAAACCTCTTTCTTGAAGTTTAGACGGTTGACTTGAGATCCATGTGTCCATGCTCTGCAAACACGATCCTTGCATTAATTGATGAAACACAAGCATGTTGACTTCTAAATCTCAAGTTCTTCAGACGCGAGCGTGGTGAACTGCGCATTTTTGAGGTTTGAAACGCGGGTTTTGTATATGAGACTCATATTTGGAGTTCATGACTTAAAAAAAATAAGACTCACGACTGAGCCTTTAATATCTGCCTCGCGTTTCGATCACCAGACGAGAGTCTAGATTTAGGATGTGCACTTGGATCCATATTTTCTATTTTTGCAGAGTATGGTAAACTCTGCGCCTTGAAGCTTCTAAACGCGAGATTCGCGTATAAGACTCGCGTCTAAAGTTCGTGACTTAAGACCTGCTTCGTGCCTTTGGATCTATATTTTCAGCCTTTGTAGAGCGTGGTGAACTCTGCGTTTTGAAGCCTTTGAACGTGAGATTCACGTATAAAACTCGCTTCTGGAGTTCTTGACTTAAGACCCGCGTCTGTGCCTTTGGATCCATATTTTCTGTCATTGCAGAAATTTAACCCTCGGGTTTTTTTACTTCTTGCAGCTCCTGGTCATATCGTTGGTGCCAGTTCTAGTATCTTTGCCGCATCCATAGAAGGGGACATAAACAACCAGCTCGTTCGATTGGCGACCACTTGAGAAGTCAGAACTTCTGTCCAAGGGCGAGGATGATCCGCGCGGTTCTCGATACACATAAAGACATTATTGGATTTGATGCACCAGTAAAGTCTCGGATCCTTCCTGATCCAATGAGTATGACCCATTTAAAGGGCACGAAAAAGAGGATGTAACCAATAAAGTCTCGGATCCTCTCTTCACCAATCTTATTCAAAGAAGTGACAACAATGAAAAACCCATGCTCATTAAATAACTTTCTGGTAATGGAGCTTCCTATTAAGCGAGGATTACGGCCTTGTGAAGACCTTCACACCAGTTGGTCGGGTGGAATCTGAATGCTCCCATGCATTTCGACCTCGAGAAACACCATTGTTCTCAAAAGGAGAGGAGGTTGATCTATTGTTCCCGACCACAGTCAAGAGGACGAACTTTGTGTATCTTCAATGTGTCAAGGAGTAAGTACAACTTTTCACTGAGTAAGAGGGACTTCTTTGTACTCCTTTGTTGTAACACTCAATCTTATTATATAAGAGAGCATTTTATTTCATTTTGTTGAATATCAATAAAAGTAACACTTTTTCCTATCTTCTTATTTGTCTTGACTTCTTTTTTGCATTGAAAATCAGACAAATGATTGCCTTTCATTTGCTAGAGGTGTAATATTTAATTTAGCAACTCAAAGTAGAAAAATTCCATTTAAGAATTTAAGATTACTATCAGAGGTGTGATCTTAACTTGATAGGTAGTTTCTGTGGACTTGACATTCTATGGATGAGGATGACAAGTGAAGTTTTCATTCCGCGAAGGATTGTGACTGAGTCTTCGTCAGAGGTTTAGTTTTAACGTAATTAAAACTCAGCTGGAGATTGATAAGAACACTGTTAAAGGTGTGATATTAACCTAACAGTAATTTTAAGTAGACATGTCATTCTATTGATGAGAATAATAAGTAAGATTAGGCCCGTCGAGGATCTAAGTATTTCTTTACCGTCAGAGGTGTGATATTAACTTAACGAATTGGATTGAATCTTATCAGATGTGTCACATTAACTTGATAAGGATGTGAGCTAGAGGTGTGATGTTAACTTAGCTCCATAGAAATTTCAGTTTTATTTGGGAAAACTGAAAATACCACTGTTATAAGTGTAGTATTAAACTTTGAAAATCACCTAGAGGGGGGGTGAATAGGTGATAATGCTAATCAATGCACAATTTAAAAATATGATGCAACAATCTCCCAAACAAGACTAAGAGCCGAATGCCCCGTGAAGGGTTCTGAACTCCTTCCTCCTGATTCCTCGTAAATAAGAGTTGGAGGTGCGCAATGCAACCTTGTTGTATGGGACAATGATTGACAAGATGAATGGCAACAAGTGAATATAGCAATGACAAATAAACGCAAGCAACAATAGCAATGAAAGTAGTGCAAGAACAAGGAAAGTAAACCAAACGCAAACACCAAGATTTGTTATCGAGGTTCGAGCACCCAGCTCTACTTCCCCGCCTTCCCCAGAAGGATTCCAACCACTTCCACTATCACAAAGATGTCACAAATACACCGGAGTACCCAACTCCACAATCTCAAATACAAGTTCTCTCTTGGTAGTCAAAAGACCACAAACTTTCTCTTTCAAAATTCTCTTCCCTTACAAAGGTCCTTAGAGAACAATGATTAGGAATGAAGCTCTTGTGTGTAAAGAGAAAAGAAAATGAAATCAGAGAATTCTTGAAAACACTTCAGAAAATGAGAGAGAATTTCAGCACAAAAACCAAGAAACCAAGCTCTTTTGAATGCCTTAAACTTTTGAATTTTTCTTGTAATGATTAGGTCATCCAATCTCTCCCCAAACACCCCTATTTATAGGAGAGGGCTAGGGTTAGAAGATAAAACATTTTTAAGGCTAATCAGAATGTATTAAACCCAAAAAAGTCATTTAAACTCACTTAAGTGAGAAAAAGACAAAAATAAACAGCTCAGAAAACTAGCCGTTACTGTTCAAACGGCTAGCCCGGTCGACCGGTCGGTCGACCGCCTACTCAAAAATCTGACCGTTGTAGGCCAGCGGTCGACCGCCCGGTCGACCCAATCTATCCGAGAGCAGAGTTGCTTACAGTCGGTCGACCGGTCGGTCGACCGATACAATGTGCACACAGATACGTGCACAGCCAGAGCCACGGTCGACTGGGACGGTCGACCGGCCAAACCTGTCATAGGTCCGGTCGACTGTTCGGTCGACTGGCTCAGGTCAAAAATCAGGATTTTGAAGAGAAAATAAAGGGGATTTTGATTTTGACAAAAATAATTTTGAACATAGATTTGTATAAAACATAAATATATATCTGTAGGCAAAATCTTGTAAACAAAATGTTTTTGTATAAATTATAAGAAAACATTTTGGAATAAACATGTGCGCAAAAACGTGTGTGATAGAGCTTCAAACCTATCCACTATTCTTTAACAAACTATAAAACTAAAAATACAATGATTAAATACTTTTGAGCAATCTTCAAGTCTTTGAGCCATCCAAAGCCTTGCTAGTGCCTTCTCTTCTATGATCCTTCCTTGATTGTGCAATTTGCCTTCCTTTCTATGTGAAACTTAGAAGTTCTTGCAAAAGCTAAGCCAATGGTCTCCAAACATGGTACAAAACCTGAAACTTATCTTGAATAAATTCATTAGTACCAAATAGCTCTTATTTGGTTTGTCATCATCAAACACAAAACAAGAGAGTGTAACCTCTTGGGCCAACAATCTCCCCCTTTTTGATGATGACAAAACAAATAGGCTATAGACAAAAATATGGGGGAGGAGAAAGCTCCCCCTCAAATTATGCTATATTAAACAAGCAAAAACAATGTAATTTGCAAGTAAACATCATGAAACCAAAAGCCATGAAAATATAAAATACAAAACACTTAAACTCAAATTACAAGAATTCATGAAAACACATCAAAAACTAAAAACATATATAAATTCATATGGAACCAAAACCAAACCAAAACCATATGAACTCATAATTCTATCATAAAAACTCATTCTCCCCCTTTTTGTCATACATCAAAAAGGGTTATGAAAACATTTTTATTCAATAACACAAACATTAAGTTCACCATAAATGAAGAAAATCTAGCAAAATCAAGTGGTTTAGTGAAAATATCGGCTAATTGCAAATCCGTAGAAACATAATCAATAACTATATCTCCTTTCTCAAAATGATCTCTAAGAAAGTGATATCTAATCTCAATGTGCTTGGTCTTACTATGTTGATTTGCATTCTTTGTCATATGTATAGTACTAGTATTATCACAAAATATTTTTATATGGTCAAAATGCAAATCATAATCAAGGAGAGTATGTTTCATCCAAAGGACTTGTGCACAACAAGCCCCCGCGGCAACATACTCCGCCTCGGCGGTTGAGAGAGCTACGGAATTTTGCTTCCTAGAGGACCATGAAACAAGACAATTACCAAGAAATTGACATGTCCCACTAGTACTCTTTCTATCTACTCTACAACCAGCATAGTCGGCATCCGAATAACTCGTCATTGAGAAATCTCCGGTTTTCGGATACCATAGACCCATTCCAATCGTTCCCTTAATATAACGAATAATACGTTTTACCGCAATAAGATGAGACTCTTTGGGACACGATTGAAATCTAGCACAAAGACACACACTAAACATGATATCCGGCCTACTTGCCGTTAAATATAAAAGACTTCCTATCATGCTTCTATATAATTTAATATCAACATTTTTACCTTGGTCATCCTTATCAAGCTTGGTTGTAGTTGCCATAGGAGTGTTGCAAACCTTTGAGTCTTCAAGTCCAAACCTCTTTACGAGTTCCTTTACGTATTTGGCTTGACATATGAAGTTCCCATCTTGCAATTGCTTGATTTGGAGTCCAAGAAAGAAATTAAGCTCACCCATTGAAGACATTTCAAATTCAAGTTGCATGACATTTTCAAAATCCTTGCACAAAAGCTCATTAGTAGAACCAAAAATTATATCATCAACATAAATTTGTACAATTAAAATGTCATTATCAACATGCTTAGTGAATAGTGTTGTATCTACTTTGCCTTTAATAAAGTCATTTGAAATGAGAAAACTAGAAAGCCTTTCATACCAAGCTCTTGGAGCTTGTTTCAATCCATACAAAGCTTTATCAAGTTTAAAAACAAAATCGGGATGAAGATGATCAATAAAACCGGGAGGTTGAGCAACATAAACTTCTTCATTTATAAAACCATTTAAAAATGCACTTTTCACATCCATTTGAAAAAGTTTAAAATTTTTAAAAGATGCAAAAGCTAGTGTCATCCGTATGGCTTCAAGCCGTGCTACGGGTGCAAAGGTCTCCTCAAAGTCAATTCCCTCAACTTGAGTGTAACCTTGGGCCACTAACCTAGCTTTATTCCTAATGACATTTCCGGACTCATCCATCTTGTTTCTAAAGATCCACTTAGTACCAATTATTGGTCTATCGTGGGGTTTAGGAACAAGGTGCCAAACTTGGTTGCGCTCAAATTGATTGAGTTCCTCTTGCATGGCAAGCAACCAATATGGGTCCGTCTCGGCTTCGAGAATGCCTTTGGGTTCAAAATGAGAAATGAAAGCAAAGTTACCACATAGGTCATGGAGTTTGGAGCGTGTTGTGACTCCTTTAGATGCATCACCCAAGATGAGCTCCTTAGGATGATTTGTAGCGTATCTCCAAGCTTTAGGAAGCGGTTGAGAGCTTTCCTCTTTATCCTCTTGAACTTCACCAATTGAATCTAGCTTTTCTTCTTGAGCGGGTGAGTCCTTCAAGATAGTCTCTCCATGTCTTCACCTAATGGGTCAATCTCTACAACATTCTCAACAACCACATTAGATTCTTCAAATTTAACATGCATGAATTCTTCAATGGTACGAGAAGATCTAATGAATACTCTATAAGCTTTACTAGTTGTAGAATATCCAATAAAAATTGCTTCATAAGCCTTAGCATCAAATTTACCCAAATTCTCTTTAGTATTTAAAACAAAACATTTGCATCCAAAAACTTTGAAATAAGCAACATTAGGTTTTCTAGAATGATACATTTCAAAAGATGTTTTGGAAGAATTTTTACACAAATAAATACGGTTAGATATATAGCATGCGGTGTTTACGGCCTCGGCCCATAAATATTGAGGGAGGTCGTATTCACTTATCATTGTCCTAGCCATCTCTTGAAGTGTCCTATTTTTTCTTTCTACAACTCCATTTTGTTGTGGAGTTCTAGGACAAGACATTTCATGCTTAATTCCCTTTTCATCACAATAAGTCATGAAGAGTTGGTTCACAAACTCACCACCTCTATCACTCCTTATTTTCAAAATCGGAAACCTTTTTCTTTTCAACCCTTTTTCGAAAAATCTTAAAATGAGAAAAGGTTTGATCTTTGTGTTCCAAAAAGAAAACCCAAGTGAAACGGGAAAAATCATCAACCAAAACATATGCAAATCTACTACCATTTAAACTCTTAGTTTTAGTAGGTCCAAAAAGATCCATATGAATTAATTCTAAAGGCCTAGTTGACATGATATCCTTGATTGGTTTGAAGGAAGACTTGGTTTGTTTCCCAAGTTGGCACGCACCACAAATGCGGTCTTTCTCAAACTTCAAGCAAGGTATACCCTTCACCAATTCCTTAGAATTAATCCTAGAAAGATGTTCAAAAGATGCATGTCCTAATCTTCTATGCCTAAGCCAAGAATTTTCATCAAAAGCATTTAAGCATTTAGTAGAACACTCTACATTAAGCATGTCAATGATATAAACATTATCATCACGAAAACCGGTAAGAATACAATCATTGGATTTAATATCAAAAATCTTGCAAGAAGTATCATCAAAAACAACTTTAAGTCCACGATCACAAAATTGACTAATGCTAAGCAAATTATGTTTCAAACCATCAACAAGTACAACATTTTCTATAGTAGGAGATGAACCAATTTGAATGTTACCTATACCGATGATAGTCCCTTTGGAGTCATCCCCGAAGGTGACGGAGCCACCTTCCATGTACCTTGATAGGGTTGTAAAGTTGTTGATATCCCATGTCATGTGTCTTGAACAACCACTATCAAGGTACCACCGCTCCCTACGTCTTGGAGCCTTGATGTGTACCTACATCAAATAATTTAGGACTTGATTTTGGTACCCACATTTTCTTGGGTCCTAAAGGGTTAGTTTCATTAACCCAAACAAGATTATTTGATCTATTAACTTGGTCATAACAAAATTTAGCTAAATGCCCATTTTTACCTCAATATGTGCATCTATACACTCTACCATATTTAAAGCATAGTGAGTGTGTGATTTGTGAGCATGGGAGTTGTGAGCATGAAAAGATTTAACATGAGAATCTTTAGCATGAGGGGTGCTTTTTGGAAAATTTTTCTTCAAGTTTCTTAGTGTTAAAAGCACAATCTTTCAAAACTTTTTCAAAATCAACCATTTTAGTTTTTAAAGAGGAAATTTCTTTTTCATCAACAATAGGAGATTTTCCCTTACAAGAAACCTTGTAGGCATTAAACTCATTTTGAATAGAAGTGAGATTAGAAGAAATATCATCCTTTTCTTTAGAAACCATAGCAAGTTGATTTTTGAGAAAAGCAACTTCTTTTTGCAATTTAAAGCATTCAATTTTCTTGTTATCATAAGTTTCAGAAAGTTCAACAAAAGCATGTACAAGAACTTCCTTACTTAATTCATCATCTTCATCATCAAGGGGTTGAGGGGTTACCTTAGGTGTGTTTGCCATGAAACACATATTTGCTACATCCGCCTCTTCCTCGGACTCGCTTTCCGAATCCCAAGTTGCCTTGTACGCTTTCTTTTCTTCCGATTTCTTTGGCTTGAAGGAGGAGGTCATCTTCTTCTTGAACTCCGGGCAATCCGCCATGATGTGTCCAGGCTTTCGGCAATTGTAGCATATAATTCTCCTCTCCTCTTTGCCTTCAAATTTCCTTCGGAAGTTGAGCTTGTTCCTCCGGTACATTCTCTTGACATTGCGAACAAGTAGTGAAAGCTCCTCATCTTCTTCTTCATCTTCCTCATCGTCTTCAAGGGTGGATGAAGACTTGAAAGCTATTGATTTCTTCTTTGTTGGAGCGGCCTCTTCTCTTGCTTTCTTCTCCATCTCATGGGTCTTTAAGTTCCCATGAGGCTAATGAGGTCCATCTCATCCTTGTCGTTCAACTCCTTTAAGGTGGTGGCCTTTATCTCCCAAGATGGAGGAAGCGCCCGAATTACTTTCCGCACCTTTTGATCGTTGGAGATGTCATCACCTAAGGAAGAAAGACCATTAGTGATTTTAGTAAATCGGGTAATCATACAATCAATAGATTCTTCATCAAGCATTTTAAAAGATTCATATTGGGACCTCAAGAGATCTATCTTAGCTCTCTTGACTTGTGAAGTCCCTTCGTGCGTGACTAACAAGTGTTGCCAAATCTCATAGGCGGATTGGCAATGAATTACCCGTGTAAGGTCATCCTCATTCAAGGCGGTTAATAGGGAGTTTTGGGCCTTGGAGTTAGCCTCATATTCTCTAAAGTTGAAGTCGGTCCAAGTGCTCTCATCACTATCGGGTGCTACATAGGGTTTGGTCAAGGACTTGGCCACTAAGCTACCCAAAGATTGCAAAAATATAGTCATCCTAACCTTCCAAATAGGAAAATTAAGTCCATCAAATTTAGGAGGGGTTTTAATGTTATCGGCCATGTTTACTAGTGATGAATGAATGAATGAAAATGTTGATTAGCAAATTTTAAGGATCTCTCTATGGATGTTAAGCCAAACCTAGAGTCCAATCTCTGATACCAATTGAAAATCACCTAGAGGGGGGTGAATAGGTGATAATGCTAATCAATGCACAATTTAAAAATATGATGCAACAATCTCCCAAAACAAGACTAAGAGCCGAATGCCCCGTGAAGGGTTCTGAACTCCTTCCTCCTGATTCCTCGTAAATAAGAGTTGGAGGTGCGCAATGCAACCTTGTTGTATGGGACAATGATTGACAAGATGAATGGCAACAAGTGAATATAGCAATGACAAATAAACGCAAGCAACAATAGCAATGAAAGTAGTACAAGAACAAGGAAAGTAAACCAAACGCAAACACCAAGATTTGTTATCGAGGTTCGAGCACCCAGCTCTACTTCCCCGCCTTCCCCAGAAGGATTCCAACCACTTCCACTATCACAAAGATGTCACAAATACACCGGAGTACCCAACTCCACAATCTCAAATACAAGTTCTCTCTTGGTAGTCAAAGGACCACAAACTTTCTCTTTCAAAATTCTCTTCCTTACAAAGGTCCTTAGAGAACAATGATTAGGAATGAAGCTCTTGTGTGTAAAGAGAAAAGAAAATGAAATCAGAGAATTCTTGAAAACACTTCAGAAAATGAGAGAGAATTTCAGCACAAAAACCAAGAAACCAAGCTCTTTTGAATGCCTTAAACTTTTGAAATTTTCTTGTAATGATTAGGTCATCCAATCTCTCCCCAAACACCCCTATTTATAGGAGAGGGCTAGGGTTAGAAGATAAAACATTTTTAAGGCTAATCAGAATGTATTAAACCCAAAACAAGTCATTTAAACTCACTTAAGTGAGAAAAAGACAAAAATAAACAGCTCAGAAAACTAGCCGTTACTGTTCAAACGGCTAGCCCGGTCGACCGATCGGTCGACCGCCTACTCAAAAATCTGACCGTTGTAGGCCAGCGGTCGACCGCCCGGTCGACCCAATCTATCCGAGAGCAGAGTTGCTTACAGTCGGTCGACCGGTCGGTCGACCGATACAACGTGCACACAGATACGTGCACAGCCAGAGCCACGGTCGACTGGGACGGTCCACCGGCCAAACCTGTCATAGGTCCGGTCGATTGTTCGGTCGACTGGCTCAGGTCAAAAATCAGGATTTGAAGAGAAAATAAAGGGGATTTTGATTTTGACAAAAATAATTTTGAACATAGATTTGTATAAAACATAAATATATATCTGTAGGCAAAATCTTGTAAACAAAATGTTTTTGTATAAATTATAAGAAAACATTTTAGAATAAACATGTGCGCAAAAACGTGTGTGATAGAGCTTCAAACCTATCCACTATTTTTTAACAAACTATAAAACTAAAAATACAATGATTAAATACTTTTGAGCCATCCAATGCCTTGCTAGTGCCTTCTCTTCTATGATCCTTCCTTGATTGTGCAATTTGCCTTCCTTGTTATGTGAAACTTAGAAGTTCTTGCAAAAGCTAAGCCAATGGTCTCCAAACATGGTACAAAACCTGAAACTTATCTTGAATAAATTCATTAGTACTAAATAGCTCTTATTTGGTTTGTCATCATCAAAACACAAAACAAGAGAGTGTAACCTCTTGGGCCAACAAACTTGACAGTGGAGGTAATGCTAGAGGTGTAATTTTGAACTTAGAATTAGTCATCTCGACTTCGATACAGAAGTTTGAGGGAAAGTCATTGTCATAGGTGTATTGTTGAACTTAACAATAAACTAAATGCTAGAGGTGTGATGTTAAACTTAGCATCGCTTATCTCAGTTTCGATATGAAAGCCTGAGGAAAGTGACTGTCAGAGGTTTAATGTTGAACTTGGCAGTAACTTAATCACTATTAGAGGTGTGATATTAAACTTAATATTAATTTATCAGAGGTGTAATATTAACATGACAAGAGTTGATTTGCGATATAAGCAATTTTGAGGACTTGCCATTTTATTGAGGAGAATTGATAAGTGAAATTTGGAATGTCAGAGGTGTAGTGTTAACCTGACAATTTTGAAGACTTGTGACTCCATGTAAGGGAGCGACAAGTAGAAGTTCGTACTCACTGAGAAGTATTGAAACTTTTCACTATTAGAGGTGTAGTACTAACATAGCACTGATTGAGCTTGTAGACCTACCACTCCATGAGAGGAAATTGGTAGGGGACTTTGGTGGAAAATAGAATGAATTGTCAGAGGTATAATATTAACGTGACAAACATTGATTTTCTGGCATGGGAGGTTTGTCATTAAAGGTGTAATGTTATCATAACATCAGAGAGATTTTGAGTAAGTATTTGGTGAAATTTTGTCATAAGAGGTTTACTGTTAACTTGACTGACCCCACTGGAGATCGAGAAAATGGATTGTCAGAGGTTTAGTGTTAACGTGACTAGTCTGTGCTCATTTCGCTGGAAAAATGGACACAGGTATTTTTTGTGGTTCTACAATTCCGTGGGAGAGAATTGGTAAGAGATTTTAGAGGGAAAATAGAATAGGTTGTCAGAGATGTAATATTAACTTGACAAATCCTATTGTGGATTGAGGAAAGTGGCTTGCCAGAGGTTTACTGTTAACGTGACAAGTCTATGCTCATTTCGCGAGAGAAATGGACACAGGTATTTTTGTGATTCTACTATTCCATGGGACGGAATTGGTAAGAAATTTTAGAGGGGAAGATAGGACCAAGTCCCTTAGGATTTTTAGCAAACCCTCAGTTATCAGCGGATTTGGTATGCCTTTATAACTACCATTTGAGTTGGGCTAGCCATGTTGTTCCTCTCAGCACGATGAGTTGTCGAGAACTTATGTTGGACTTAAAGCCAACATTTTTCTCTATCTTTAGCCTTCAGAGGCGTTGGATTTTGATAAATACACTAGAGATGTGTAACAAGGCTAAAACTAAAGTTTCACACTTTGTCTTTTCTTCGATGTTTACATCATGCATCATGATGTAATCAGTGTTCGGTCGGCTCGACAATGATCGACCGTAATATGATCCATTGAAGAAAGAAAGAAGTTTTTTTTGACGCTTTTCTAAACATCTTGGATCTGAAAGTTTTGATCAGAGGTGTAATGTTAACCTGATCATAGGAGAATCCTGTTAAGGATAGTGAAAATCACCTAGAGGGGGGTGAATAGGTGATGGCTATACTAAATGGCAAATAATGAGGAATTAAAAATATCTTGCTAGCAACCTAACAATTAGCAAATACAATTAATAAAACTTGCAAAAAGAGTAAACAATATAGAGTGCAAGTAAAGAGAGAGTAGAGTTAAGAGAGATTAAGCAATCGCAAACACAAGGATATGTTTCGAGGTTTGAGTCACTGCTGTACGTCCCCGCCTTCAACACTATGAAGGATTTCCACTATGACCGATCCCACTAGATTGTCAACCGGTTATAAGTTCTCACTAGAACTCTTCGGACACACTTCTCCTCTCTCACGGTACTGCAACACTAACTTGGAGCTCACTAACTCGCTTGAGGCCGCAATCTCTATAACTTTTCAATCGAAGGAAATCAGTGATCAACTCTTGACCACAAAATAGCTCACAAGCACAACCCTATAACCAAGATGAGAAAGTAAAACTCTTTGGGATTGTGTAGTGAAAATAGCTAGTAAAGATGTAGAGGAAAGGCTCAAGTTAAAAGCATGAAAATCTTTGGCTCACAGAGAAATCTTTTGTAAAGAGGCTAAAACTTGTAAAACTTTTATCTAAGCTTAGAAATCTTATCCTTGAGTTGTTTCATAGTCTCACTATTTATAGGGGATGAAAACTAGGTTAGAAAACACAATAGAGCCGTTAGAATAAGACCCAGAAAAGGACAAATTCGAAACTAGCCGTTGGGAGCCAACTCAGCAGAAAACTCTGCTACCGGTCGACCGGACGGTCGACCACCAACGGTCGGATTTCCGACCATTGGGTAAAGCGGTCGACTGTCCGATCGACCGTAGTTCCCAACCAGAGAGTGAAAACACTCTTCGGTCGACCGGGCGGTCGACCGACATGCACCAAATGCAAGCGTGCACATCGGTCGACCGGGCGGTCGACCGTCTGCAAGAGCATTACTCTCTGTCGACCAGACCCAACAGAGAGCAATGCTCTTACAGACGGTCGACCGTCCGGTCGACTGATATGCCCGCTTGCACTTTGGTGCATGTCGGTCAACCGCTCGGTTGACCGACAGAGCAATTTTGCTCTACCTACGATTGACCGCCCAATCGACCGGCAATGAGCCAAGGTCTTAATCTGGATATCTTTTCGAAATCAATCTTTTTCCAATGAAATTTTCTTTGATATATAAGTACACAATAGAGTTCTAGGGACTTGAAGAACTAGTGTGTGATCATGGGTCAGCACCAAAATAAAATAGAACTATATTTTTATAAAATTCTTTTCTAAAACAAAAATTAGGTTTTTCCAAAACTTGTTTTTTCTGAAACTCGATAAGGAAAATGGTAAGAAGCATAGTTGTAGTCCTTTGTTTGAAAACACAATTCTATATGAAATGTGTATGAGTGTGTGTCAATCCCAAAAGCTATCAACCTCTATCATCTTGGTTTTAACAAACGACTATAAATCCTATCTAAAATAGAAAAAGTAAAAATACAAATCTTGAAATAGTCTTCTGTAGATCACTTGATCCTTGAGCTCTTCTAGTGTGCTTAGACTCTTGGATCTAAATCTTTTTTGCTTTCAAATGTGTGAGTCTTGTGATGGAGCTTAGATGCAACAAATAGTTTTACTTGAAACTTTATTAAACAAACTTGTTAACATCATAACTACATATGGTTTGTTATCATCAAAATCAAGGCTAATGGCCTTTGGGTCAACAGATAGTACTTCTTCAAAAATCTATCGTTGATCGACACCATGAGCGTATCGTCGTCCGGGGTTATAAGACGGTATGCTCCATTCGTATAGACTGATTCTACTACAAATGTCATCCCATTTGGGCTAAAATTTTCCTTTGGTCTTGTGCGTCATCACCATAGATCTTCTGACAGCTAAGACAAGGTTACCTTTCTTGAAAGTCCGCTCCTTGATTTTCTTGTTGAAGGCTCCTGTAATTCGAGCTTGATAGAGCTCGATTTGCTATTAAGCTTGCAGGCGTTTACCGTCTAAAGCTTTCAGCTCTTGGAGTCGCAGTCGATGCTTTTTCTCATTTGTCATCTCTGTTGTTAGGGCAATGCATAGAGATGGGATCTGGATTTCTAGTGGAAGTACAGCTTCACATCCATATACCAAAAAAAATAGTGTAGCTTTCGTCGAGGTTCTCATTGTCATTCGATAAGCCCATAAGTATTCACCTAACTTATCATCCCAGTCGCGTTGGCTCTTCGAGACAAATTTCTTGAGAAGTTTCCTGATGGTCTTGTTGAAAGCTTCTGCAAGGTCATTAGCGGCTGGATAGTATGCTGTTGAAGACACACTCTGAATTCTGAACTTACTGCAGAATCTCTGAAAGGCTAGGCTGAGAGGCCCATTAACATGGACAATCCGTCGTGGCACATCAAAGCAGTAGATCACGTGATGTTTAATGAACTTGATCACGTCAGATGTCTTTACCTTCCTTAAGGAGATAGCTTCAGCCAATTTGGAGAAGTAATCGGTTATGGCTAAGATAAACTGGTGTCATTTAGATGAAGGTGGGCTCATAGGACCAACCATATCCATTCCCCACATTTTGAATGGCCACGAAGAAGTTGTAGGGCGAAGATGTCCTGGTGCCTGGTGAATGAAGTCACCATGGATCTGACAAGCGTGGCATCGTGGGCGATGGCGTCGGGGATCATCTTTGGCCAATAATATCCCAGTCTTCAGAGTCAATCTCCAAGTTTTGGACCGAGTTGGTGAGCTTCACACATACCGTCATGAGTTTCTTTGAGTATTTCTTGTGCCCCTTTATGTGACAGGCAACGGAGGAGAATTCCATCGTGCGGTAAGGGATACAGTGTTCCTGTGATCCCATTGTAGTAAAATTTAGGGGCTTTTCTTCTAATGTCAGCCACCTCTTTAGGGTCATCAGGAAAAATGTCATACAATACATAGTCGATGTACGGGAATCATCAATCTCTGAGCTCTGGACCTGTTGACATCTCTAGGGCTTTTTTGACTTGAAGATCTCCTATTGGCTTTTGGTTATCTTTAAAAGTGAATCTTGGACAGTACAAGTCATGGATGTAGACGAGTACTTTCTCTGTCGCTCCGGCTGGAAGAGCCAAGGAAGTAGTAAGAGATGCCAGTACATCTGCATGCACATTTTACTGATGAGGTACATGGTTGATGTAGAAGTTTCTGAACCTCTTTGCCATGTGGATAGTTGCGTTAGGATACCAAGTCTTTATGTCTGATTTCGTACTCCCCACGAAGCTGGTTAACGTTGAGCTTTAAATCATCGTATGCTTTGAGATTTTTAACACCAATCTCATCAGCGATTTGCATCCCAATCAAGAGAGCATTTTATTCCGCTACATTGTTGGAACATGGCTCAGTTAATTAGAATGCACGAGGGATAACGTAGTTCTATGGGAAGACAAGTACTACCCTGACTCCTGCTACAATATTTTCTTGCGGACCCGTTCTCGATGCGCCGTCAAAGAAGAGTTTCCACACCTGTCCTTTGAAAGATGTCTGGGTTCAGCAAACTTTAGCGACCTTATCTGGGAGATCTTTATAAAATTTGGTCGCCCTTGGATCTGGGTGCTCAGCCAAGAAATCTGCCACCGCCTGTCCCCTCACAGCTTTTTATGGCAGGAATTACATCTCATATTGGGAGAGCAACATGGCCCATTTTGCCAATCGACCATTCAGTGATGATGGCTTTGTCATAAGCATTCTTAACGGATTGACTTTTGATATGATGTGTATAGTTTGGCCTACCAAGTAGTGTCGCATCTTCTGAACGGCAAATATCAATGCCAAGCATTCTTTTTCGATCGGGTTGTATCGATGTTCGTCTCCGATCACAATTCTACTCAGGTAGTAGATTACCTGCTCGCATCTATGATCATTATTTTGGGCTAGTAAAGCTCCTAAAAAATGATCCATAACTCGAACGTATATCAGGAAAGGTTTTCCTAACACCGGAGCTATAAGAACAGATGGATGTGTGGGGTACCGCCTGATTTTCTCAAACGCTTGTTGGCAAGCATCATCCCAGATGAATGAAACACCCTTCTTCCTCAATTTGGTGAAGGGTTAGCATCATCCTGAGAGGTTTGAGATAAACCTCCGGATATATACTAGTCGCTCTTACAATCCTCTAAGCTCTCTAAGATTCCTTGGAGGTTGCATCTCCTGGATAGCGCAGACTTTCTCTTAGTCGAGGTGGATTCATTTAGATGTGACAACAAACCCTAGGAATTTACCGCTGGTTACCCCAGGAAGGATTTGGTGGGATTCATCTTCAATTTATGTGCCCGCATGATATCGAATACTGTCTTTAGATCTGTTATATGATCGCCTTTGGCACGTCTTTTCAGTGCAATATGCTCGTGGAAAATTACATTCATAGCTTTCTGGTATGTCATCCCTACATTCTTCAATCTGAAGGGCATGACAGTATAGCAGTACACCGCCAATAGTGTCCTGAAAGATGTATGCTTCTCATCATCAGGATACATTTTAATTTGATTGTACCCAGAGAATCCGTCTATGAAAGATATGTGTTCAAACCCACACGTGTTGTCTATCATGATATCCGTGATTGGAAGGGGGAACTCATCTTTAAGACACGCCTCATTTAGATCATGGGAATCAATGCAAATCCAGATCTTCCCATTCTTCTTGGTGATGGGGACGATATTGGCTACTCAATCAGGGTGTTGTTCTTTCCTGATAAAACTAAAGTCTATAAGCTTTTTAACTTCCGACTGGATCGCTTCCATTGTCTACGGGCAGAACCGTCGTTGTTGTTGCTTGGCGGGCTTCAGATACGGATTGATATTGAGGTGATGCATAGCCACTTGAGCATCAAGCCCAGGTATATCCCTGTAGTTCCAAGCAAAAATATCTATATACTCTCGTACAGGAGATATTAGATCTTCCTTCTCAAGGGATGATAAGCTTTCACTTATAAGGGTGGGCTTGGGATTAGCTTCATCTCCTAGATTAATCTGGGTTACCTTATCCTTCGTGAGTGGTTCGTGTTATTCAAAACGAATATCCCAGGGAGTGTTTAGGTGTTTAATCAAGGATCTGTATCTACCTGAATCATTTTTTCATCTCCTTTTTTGGGGTGGCTTGTTGAAATCATGTTTGCCGAAAGGTCTTTGAAGATATTACCGACACTGACCCCCGACTCCTATGATGACATGCCCGACGAGTGGTCATAATATAATGACTCTTTAGACTCAGAGGCCAACAAGATTGGAGTTGACACATAGCCCAACCCCCTTCGATGATAATAATCAGGGGCTTTCCCTTTTGGAACAAAGGATCGAAGCAGTGTTCTCCTTCCTTTACCGAAATTCAAGCCAGCACCGCTTATTAGGTCATATCCCATGTTCTCCATCATCCTGAGTACATTTGACTCGTAATGAGAGAATTGAGGAAGTTCAGTCTCACTTTCTGAGTCTTCGCAAGTCATTGGTTTGGACTCGACTTTTCTGAAAAGGATCGATTTTTGATCTTTGCGCCTTGCTGGGACCTCGAAGAAAGATCCTTGCGCATCACTAACGCCTTGATATACCATGAGAGATGGTCTCACCGGTACATGCAATGATGTCAGGGCATCTATTGCTGACCAGGGGCCATCACCTACATCGGTACTAGTATCTGATGGTACGGAATCAGAAGACAACACAGAAAAATATGCCAAATCTAACTCTTAATTAATATACCACTCGCCTACATCATTGGCGTTGTTATTGACATTGAGCTTATTAATTCTCGTTATAAGTGGGTTCAGCTCCCAAAGACATTCTCTTTTTGCCTTTGGTTCAACATCAGCTTCATTACTAGAGTCTAGTTCCTCTGGCGGGGGATTCTCGTCTGTCTCTAGAGAATCTTGGTACAGGAGGGAGTCTGTGAAGTAGTTCTATACCCCTTTGAACAGATGCCTTTCAGCGATCAACGTTCGAACTTTTCCATCTCCATCAATATACTTCATGACTTGATGGAGAGTAGAGGGGACGATGGAGTTACAATGAATCTATGGTCATCCCAGCAGCAAATTATATGAAGTGTTGGTGTCGATAACGTAGCATGTCACCTCAGATCTTAGGTCTCTGATCTGATATTTAAGTTTAATCTTTCTCATTGGGCGCGTACCGTGGGCGTTGAAACCATAAATGATAGTTTGAGTGGCGCTCAATCGGTGAGTGATATTCCCAAGTGCTGCATGACCTGGCGGGACATGATGCTCAACGCGGATCCGGGATTCAACTGAATGCAGCTCACTTCAAATGATCTGATATACCTCGTGAAGTACATGTGTCAATTATGTTTCCCTTTAACCTACATGTCATATGGAGTGAAGGTTATGCAAGGGGCATGTTGAGAGGCATGGAGACAATCTTCTTCATCTTTCTCTTATGGCTCAGCCAGAATCCGGTCCATGAAGACCTCAGCATCAGCTAAATCTTCTCTCAGAGCTTCCCTTGTTGACTTTGACATTCTCAAGAACTCGTAAAGGGTGATCTTGGCTGGGATATTAGCCAGTTGAGCTAAGATATTAAAGCGGTAAGGTGCTGAAGATCCTTCCACTTTGTCATTCGGGAGGGTCATAGAATACCGAAGCTCCTTTTGCTTCTCCATGGGTTGCTTCACGGATTCTTGGTTGGCTCAGAGGGTGGGTTTAGGTGGATTCACCACCCTTTCATCGTATTTCTTTAAGTACGACTGACTCGAGTGGGTCCTTGCTATGAGCAGTGCATTTGGTTCTGTAGCAAGGACAATTGTCTCCTCCTCTAAGTCAGTTAGCGAGGGAACATCGGTTTCTGCTTCTCGGGAGTAAACACATACCACGTTGCAAGGCGAAGCTTTTGTTTTGCACTTTGACTTCCTGTTGGTAACAGCAATCCACTGTTGGCCTTCCACAAGGTTGGGATGAACCCACATGATTTCTCCCTGAGGAGTAGGAACAGGTACGGAACCTTTCTGTTGTTAGTGGTGTGGATCTATATTGAGTACCCTTAGTTCCCCTTTCAGGATGGGAACTACTCCGACCGGCGTTGGAAGCTGTACCCCGAATTAAAGAAATGACGTCATATTAGTTGTCACTTTCTTCTGTTCTGGGCAGAGCTTGAGAACCCCCACATCAATCAAACCTTGGAGGATATCTATGAAGATGTAACAGCTCTTGGTAGGGTGCCCCAACATCCTGTGGTATAAGCAATAGTTGGGATTGTCGATCTTGCCAACCTCCTCAGGACGTCAAGCTTCAGAAAACTTTAGTCTGTTGCTCTTATTGAGTAATTTGAACAATGAATTAACATGCTCGTCCTTGAAGGAGTTATTTGTTAGCGCGTGGCTAACTTGAAGCGCTACCCTCTCTAGTCGGCTGGGGCTTAGAGGGAGACTTTGTCTCTGTCGTAAGTGTGTCCTTCCTTTTAGCTTGGAAAGATGCTTCTAGCATGCGCCTTGTTGGCATTTTGGGTCTGAGGTTATTTTCTTCTGTCTTAATTCTGGCGACAATCTCTTCTGCCTGTTTGCCTTATTGGACTAACTGTTTCTAGGTACTGCTTTCAACTACTCCTATCTGAGGTAGGAGTGAGGTTTGCAAATTGTGACGGCATGTTTCCACCAGAGTGGCTTGGGTCATACTACTAGGACATCAGAGTGTCATATTCTGAAATCTCTCTACAAATGCTTTAACTGACTCTCCTTTTCGTTGCCTCGTTGCCAGGAAAGTTGGCATGATAATCTCCGAGTCGTCTGCGAAGAAGCGTGTAAGGAAAAGCTCATCCAGATTGCCCCAGTTCTTGATGGAGCCTTCTAGGAGCTTCATGAACCATTCGAAAGCGATTCCCTTTAGGATGCCATGAACAAACATGCCAGGATGGCATCATTTGATATTACATTCCCTGTCTGAGACTTGAAGTAGTATATGTGCTGGTTTGGTGACCCCTTACCGTCAAAGGCATGAATGGTCAGAGCTTTGAACTTATGAGGGTACGAGACAAGATCCCACTCAGCCGGGTTGACCGTATCACTCCTACTTCTTGGAAGCCTTTCTGAGGGCTTCAAGACGCTGTTCCATTTTACTCATTCTTTTGGAATGAGTGCTTGTATTTTCTGAGTTGTCTTCCTCTTCAGACGAAGGTTTAGACAACTCAGAGTTGGATTGCTCCTCCTCCTCAGTATGTGCAGAGGATGAGCTTTCCCTTCCTTCCGTTTGCCTTTGGACTTCTTGGAAGGAGTCTTGGTCTCAGGCTTCTTCTTTTTGTCCTCAAGTAATTGCGAAAGCATCTGCTTGAGACTATCGATAGATTTTTATTGAGCACGAATCATATCGAGTTGCTCCTTCTGGATCTGTGTAACAGTCCCAGATTTTTATCATCGAGTTAACTTTAATCCAATCCAATTATGCTAATCAATCTTATAATATTTATAATCATCTCTGAATTCATCATATTTTCGGCAGCATTCCCTCTATAATGCGGATTCTGCTCTGATACATCGATACATACAATTCTAAAGTTTATATCGGTCATATATTTATAAACAATATCCCACGCAATTTATATCACAATTTCGGCTTGACATCGCCTACTTATAAATCTCTCAAATTCAATGTGGATACAACTCAAGATAATAAATTAAACACTTACTTGGAAAATTCTCCTCGGTATTACTGTCTAACACAAGCCAACTCAAGATAATATTCATATAGAACTTATGCACAGGTCTACATAAATACGTCATCGAACTAAATCACACATATTCGACTATTCAGTCTAATCTGTAACTTCAATTTTATATACATACATATAAACAAAATACTCAATTATAAACCATTATAAAAGCTTGGTAGGCCCACACAATGATTGCTTTGAGTCCTTCCAGTGCTTTACCCTTGCCTTTAGCGGATATTTATCTATGGTTTGCCCTGAAAACATGAAGTTATAAGGGGGTGAACTCGACGGCTCAGTGAGCTGAGTTAATCTCATTCTTAATTGTAGCATGGTATTAACGGTGTGTAGTATACATAATACATGAAAATACGATGCATGTGGTACATTAAATATGTGATAAATGAATGCTTCTATTTGATTCTCTATTTACTTCCAGCTATTGTTCAATTGATACTGATAGGTGTACATATAACCAGTGTCAGATGTCTCCATTACCATATACAATAACACATCCAACATACCCCTAGTGTCACACACACATATATATCACACATAGTCATTCATTCTCAATCATTTGTAAAGTTGCAAATATATGTATACCATAGCACCGTCTTCGCACTCCGCCCGTGCAATACGGGTCCCTTCCTCCCGATATATGATATATACCCCGTCTTCCCCCTCCTCCGGTGCCATACCGGTCCTTTCCTCCAGATATATATTTATATAGCACCGTCTTCGCTCTCCGCCCGTGCAATACGGGTCCCTTCCTTCATATATATATATATATATATACACACACACATATTATACACACAATATCAGCACATCCAATTCCATAAGATTCATATATTATGCACATCATTTCATATATAAAAGTAATAATACTCCCAATTAGAGTTTACCTGTTAGATTGTATTTTATAAGAATATCAGGTAACATACACCCATCACATTCATCTCAATCTTAATGACTTAATATATCAGCACATCCAATTCCATAAGATTCGTATATCATGCACATTATTTCATACATAAATTCAATAATACTCTCAATTAGTGTTTACCTGTTAGCTTGTATTCTCATAGGAATATTCACATAAATTTCTTAACCAAAACATGTCACCCATGTATATTAAGTACGTAAATCAAGTAACATACACCAATCACATTCATATCAATCATAATGTCTTCTATTGAGTAATGTACACGTCAATGCCCTTGTACACCATATTCTAAAATTTTATATTAAATAAGTTATTATTCATCAGAAATCATATTTTACAATTATTATATAATGCAATCCAATTTATTAAAAACCCCACTCACCTTCAAGTTGAGCGTTTTATAAGGGATTCGCACCAAGCACCGCCTCGTGTTTCTTTCCCGAATAACCACATCGGACACCAGTATGTCAATCTCCCTATTTTGATATTAGTAGCAATCAACATCACATATACAAAATTTAAATGAATTTCAAGTGGTTTACAACTACAATGTCTCTCGTAGAAAAGAAATATTTCACAATCACTTACTACTAGCCTCTTACCCATTAGAGAATATACCAATTATTATTATTATTTCTATCACACGGTTTCCAGCATAATAAAATGTTTCTAATTAACACCCTTTATGGAGTTCATTACCAACCCTAAATCTTACTAGTAAAGCATTATCACATAGTCATAGTCTATTAGGATATTCTCGTTCACAAACATTCTTCTAATTTTGTTAATAATCTTACTCAGTCAAGTTCTCACCTTCTTCCGGAGATTTCTTTGCCAATCTTAGATTCCACGTTATCCTGAACAATGATCCTATTCAAGAGAATATCAAGTTACCTTGTAGAACTAGATTCATCAATATTCTTGAGGGTTAAAGCTATTTTATATACTAATTCTCTGTTTGAAAATTAAATCAGAAATTTACCAAAATATTAGATGAAATCACCTCTAAAAATCAGATCTTGGCTGAAATTCACCTCCCAAAACTTGGATTTTCCTTAAGAGAAACCCCCTTTCTTCCTCCCTCGATCTCCCCCCTTACTGGAGCCGCCGCTAGCGGCCTGGGCGTCGCGGCCAGGCTGGGCTGGTCGCGGCCCCCCTCCATGGCCGGATGTGCCCCCTTACTTCTCTTGTTCTCTCTCTTGAAGGTAAAGAAAGGAGGGATGTGAGGAAGATAAATTTGTGAGTTCATCTAGAGGAGAAGATGGGTTCTAGGGTTCTAACAATGGGGAGTTTGAGAGGTTGAAGAGAATGGGAGATGAAAATTTTGGGCTGAAAATTAGAGATCTCAATTCAGCCATAATTACAAGTTTGCCACACTCTCATTTCTCTCCAAGTGGCCTTGCACAAATCAAGGACATCCTATCCCTTCATCAATTCCTTCCATGCTCACCTACTCCCTCCACTAACTTGTACTTAGACTAAATTAATGGGTATGGTTAGTGGAGTATGTATATACCATGTATGAAACTTTTGTATATTTGAATATGTGTCACATTATACATACATGGTTGTCCCTTACATTAACATTATTATTATGTTTTTTATATATATATATATATAATCATTGCTATATTTACATGCCACATACTTGTGAAAATTCATTTACATCAATTTCTCACTTGGTCATCAGATAATTTAATTATATAGATAACCAAATAAATTATCATGATATAAATCAAAATTTGCATTCTGCAACACTAATTCATGATTAAAGTAATTCGAACATTATAGTTATCGGTTCTAATTATCTGGCATTATCTCCTGGCTAAGGATTAAAATATTCTTTAAGAAATGTAATAAAAATCGGGATGTCACAGTCTGGGCTTGCTGTTCAAAGCGCTTGGCCATTTCTTCAGGAGTGCTTGCCACATACGCGAAGGCTTCTTTCTCTATAGAAGAGTTCGACGCCTATGATTCTGTGATGGCAGAATGTGACTCACTTACTTCGACATCCCAGGCTAGGGTGCTATAATCCACTGGGGCTATCACGCAAGTTCGAGTGCGAGTATGCCGGTACACTCCTTCCGGTTCAGTATCAGACTCGTCAGAGCTGACTATTAGCTGCTTTCCCTTACTTATGCTTAGCGTAGTGCTTGGACCCACCATGTTCGCAGTAACTTCAGGTACTCCCCGTCAAGGAAAGTTCTCCTTGTGCGGGAAGGACGCCTTTTGGCCGATCGAGAGACTGACGTAGAAGATAGATAACCATTTGAACACTGATTGTTTTCTTACATCCGAGCTGCAGTGGCATTCAGAGAGCACCATTGTGATGAGCCATTCACAGCAACATGGTGGAATGATTTGATGAACACTCCTCTTCTTTGTCAAATAATCCCTTAGATCCGTCAGAGGGGGATCAAGGAGACCAGCATAGAGTCTCTGAGGGTAAGGAATATTCAGCTCCCTTCTGACCTTATCTGTTGGAGAGCGAATGTCAATCTTGCATCGCAACTTCGAGATGCAGGGTTCAGAGACGCAGAGCTCACTTTTTATAGAACAGACGCGGCTCTCCCAGTTTGGTTTTGAAATGCGGGTCTCATGCTCTGCTGAGAAGAGACGCGGACCTCGCGTTGCTGATTGTCATGTTTATCTAGCGACACTTGGGAAACGAGGACTTTATGAGTCCCGCGTTCTGTCATAGAGATGTTAGTCTCGTGTCTCTGAGAAGAGGCACGGACCTCACGTTGCCAAACGTTGCGTCTAGGAGGTGAATCCTCAGAAATACGAGCCTTTTGAGCTCCGCGTTTTGGTATGCAGACGAAGATTTCACACGATTGATGCAATTCAGAAGAGACGCAGGCATGAACCTCCCATCTCGTATCTGCTGGACAGATGGATTTTCTAGCTTCTTCATATGTTGTCGATGTGCGCGTCGCCTTTGTTGACATTCGACATTCCGGTTACGCTTCACGGGTTTTGGGAACCCCCGGTAACCTGAAGTTGAGGAAGAAGAAGGGCGTGGCTAGATTGGCCTCCAACGATGTTGGCCTCGTGGGTCTCGTGGGATATGTTGACGCGGACCACGCGCGCGACGCGGTCAGAAATGGCGTTGTTTGCGCAGGCTATCTTTGGGGAAGTCTCCGAAGGGACTTGAGGGCGGATCTTCGAGAAGACCCTGCGGTACTGCCATGATACCCTAGGGCTGTTGGAGCCAGAAGAGAGGAACTCTTCATATTTTACCTGATCGAATTTCACGATAAGTGACTCGACCATTTTTCCCATGAAGGTGACGTCACCTTGCGCCACAACTTGCTCATCAGTGGAGAAAGTAGTCCCCAGCGGAGTCACCATTTTTTGTTTCCTCGAAAAATGAGTTGAAAAGGTGCAAGCTTCTTTATTTGATTGTAAAGAAAATTACAACGGATCAATAATCCGATTACAAAAGAAGGGAGAATGATTGGATCTCTCCTTTGTTTAAGGCTAGGTTCTTTGTGTAGCGGTGGAAAGTGAATCTTATTTTTCGTTGATCAGGTGAACGTCAAGCTTCTCTGAAAATCTTCTCTTCGAATCACGGACGGAGTAGCACAGCTCCTATCTAATGAAATCTAAAAGTGACTTAAGCAAAAACTTGGACTAAGCAAGTTGGTAGAAGAGTTTAGCTCTTTGTCGGTATTCCTCAGCTGAAAAATTCTAACTAAATTTGACCAAGTTCCCCCGACCCCTCTTCAATAGCAAATTGAACTATTTATAGGGGTTTTGGGGGTAAAACTGTCCCCTAAAACCCTCCACAATGGGAGTTAACTCCCCTCATTACGTGGGCAGTAATTGACCCGGTAATGAGGGCAGTTACAACTGAGATGCAGGGCTCCTCTGCAGTTGAAAACGCGGGCTTTGAGCTTTTCTAGACGCAGGCTTCGAAACCTGCATCTCGGCATTACAGTGATGCTGGAACGCGGGTTTTGAGCCTCACATTTTGACACTACGGTGATATTGAGACATGGGTTTCGAGCCTCATTTTTGATATTGCAGTGATGCTGAGCGCGGGTTTCGAGCCTCGCGTTTTGACATTTCAGTGATACTGAGACGCGGGCTTCGAGCTCTACGTCTTAACGTTGCATGAATGGCTTTAATTATCCTCGCATCTGATGTATAGACTTTGTTATCTGATGACATGTCCTCAGTGATTTTTAGATAGTCTACAATCTGCACTGATGCTTAGAGTATATATGTGAGGGTATTTTTGACCTACGTATATACGTCGTAATAACATCTCCGTACCCACGGGATCGGGGCGTTACACTTCGTCTGTCAGGAGCTTCCCTAGAGGTTTATCGGGCAAGGCTGTGGGCTTACTCAGGCAATCACCGGGATTTTAACCCGTCATTGGCACTTTAAAATGTGTATTTTGTGAATTAATGTAAAAGCTTATGAGTGCTAATGTTCCCTCGATACTTCCGTTATAGCATTAGCTCAACGGGTCGAATCCACAGGAATGGGAGGCAATAGAAGCATTAACAATTCATGTTCACGTGTTATGTTATCAAGTTCTTCTTTGTTAAAGAATGAGAAAAATAAAATAAATGAAAAGAAATCCAAAAGTGATAGGTGAGGGGAAGACGATGAAAGCGGTGATGTGATAATAAAAGAGAAGTTTTGAAAATAAAAAGAAGATGAAACAAAGGTGAACTAAGAAGTTGGTGAGAAAACAATGGAAAATGATAAAAATGGTTTTGGAAATTGACTTTTAAAACAAGAATAAATAAAAATCATGGTTACTAATTACTAATTGATCCACTAACCATGCTAACCTCTAAGTGATAGTTGCCTCACATGGATCCTTGGCCATCACTAATCCTTAACTTCAAGAGACGATACAAAGCATGGCACATAAGATTCTTCATCAACATTCAAACAACACATCCATACCACACAACAAGTTGCAAGCTACTATTAAATCATCAAAAACAGTTAGAGGTGAGCATTAAATAAAGAAGACATTACAAGTTAGCAAGTTAGTGGGTTAGATATCCACCATCATGAGCCATCAATGACTCTTGCAAAAGCAAGACTTTGTAGAGGCTACTAGATTCATGTGGATTATCAAGTAAGTAGTTAGATGGTTAGTGGTTAGTGGTTAGATTGCCATGAGAAGAAAAGTTAGCTAAGCATCATGCAGAAGATGGAGGAGATTACAATGGAGAAGAAAGGAGACCCCTTTACATAGATTGTCACCATCTATTACATCAATCCCTTTCTTTCTCTCTCTGAATCTCTCTGCCCTGATACATGATCTATAAACAAAATAAAAATACAAAAGAAAGAAGAAGAACACCTACACAACACTACACTAAAAGGTAGAAAATCTAGCCTAAATCTAAATCTGCTTGCGTTTTAGGCCTCTGCAGGGGTTTTCATAGGCGAAGGAAGACTCTGGAAGGCGAGGCGAGGCCACGCGTTGAAAATAGACGCGTGGGCCCACCAAATTGCCGCGAAAACGCGGCATTTGCCACGTTTCCACGGCAAAACCAGGGACTTAGGTCCCTGGTTTTGGCGATAAACTTCTCCTGGCTTCGAGGACCTTCCTGGTATATTCAGATTCTGGTATTTTCGCCCGGATATTCGCCTGACGTGCGCAAGGGTCTAGGTTCAATGCATCTTCTAGAAGCTCCCTTGCTTGGCCTCCAAGAAATCCGGATTTAATTATCAGAAAATGGGTTTAATTAAGCTCTTTTTACTCCTTTGCCTTTAGACTCTTGATTTATCTGCAAGAGAGACCAAAACACGGTTTAAACCGACATTTTATTCATAAATCAGCAGGGTAATGCGATATAATAATGCAGAACTGTAGGCTAATCACGCCCCCACACTTATCTTTTGCTCGTCCCGAGCAAAACAAGAAAAGAAAAACTATATTACAAATGTTATTACACCACTTTCACAGGTGACGCGATTGCATTGAGCGTGTGCAGCAAGCTGTTAAACCTCTAGGTTTCCCCTAGAGGAGGAGTTTTGTCTCCTGAGGATTTTCAGCGGATTGCACCCACAAAATCCATAAAGAAAGAAGACAAATGTTAGTATTTTGAAAACACATTTGAAAGAGAGACAAGTTTACGAATATTTTTGCAAAAATATAAGCAATCTAAGGTCATAAGTCTACCAAAAATTATTCTTCTTTAAACTTAGTCTATATGCAAGATCTTGTCTTCAATTAAGATAAGAATTTAAAATTAGATTGAATATTTTATCCTTCATAAAACCTAGATAATCTGCACATTGTGATAGTGAAAATTTCTAGGATTTCAACTCCAACCATCAAGCCATTTATTTATATATATATATATTTTTTTTTCTTTAATTTTCTTAGGCTTTCTAGTTCACCCTGGTAGTGAGCCTTTAACCGATGACTCTCAGACCAGACGGTTTTAGGGCACCAGATGAGAAAATATCCCTCGGGTTTAAGGACTCGAGTAAACAAGGCCACAAAACTAAGAGGGATTATTTGTTTTTTTACCGCCGTTAGGCGTGAATAATCATGCTGCTTGAGGCATAAATTCAGCTTGATAAGTGATTTTTTTCTTTATATATAATATATTTTTTCTTTTTATTTATTTTTGCTTTATGACATTTTAGGTCTTTGTTTCCATCCCAAAAATTGTGGTTGTGTAAAGTGCAAACTATCAAAGGCAAAAAAATTCAATATCCCGAATCTTTTATACTTAACCTATAATTTTAAACAAGATTCATTATTTCAACTAGGTTTAAGATGTCATAATGTAAGGCTTCCTTAATTTTTAAGATCATCTTAATTTTCTTTAAAATAGATCAAAACTTTGTCTCTTATTTCAAAAAATTTTTAAGAAAGAAAAACCCTATATAAAAGGGAAGATTTCTAAAAGTATCCGAAAAGAAGTGAAGAAGAAAGAAAATCTAAAAAAACTCTATGTTAGTAAACCCTCCCCCACACTTATCTCATGCATTGTCCTCAATGCATCGTGAATGTATGTATGCATGAAACAAATAGAGAGGGAAGGAAAAAATCACCTCAAGGTGGTGGTTCCGTTGGTGGTCTGATTGGTCTACGAAATGCGATCCAATTCAATTTGCTTGGAGTCCGGAGGAACCCACCAGAGCCCTCTATAATACAACCCATTATTATGATGTATATATGAATGATTTTTATTAAAAAATTTACCCCATCTAATTTCCAAATTTTCAAAATAATTTCAGAGTCAATTTTATCAACACCCTTGTCCCAAAATGGAGTATAGAAAGATAGAATGATTGATTTGGACTCAGAAAGTATAGGAACTAATACTGACTCAGGAATTTGACATAAGTTAAGTAAAGGTTCAGGAGTCAAAATTGCTTCAAGAATCGGGTCTAAATCAAGAAGTTGAAATTCTAATTCACATTCATTTCCCCTCAATGGAATGTGACTCTCTGAGATTGGTGATTCAAGTTCAAGAATGACATGTATGGGAACCAAAACTGACTCTAAAATATTGCTCAATTTGGGTAACAAAATTGGAGTCAATAAAGATTGAGGAATTTGAACTGGAGCACAAATTTGAGGATCAAAGTCACATTCTTGTCTGAGTTAAATTTCATAAAAATGAGAACTTGCCAATTTGTTAATGGGATTTTCAAAAGTATGAAATTGGTCAAGTTCAACATGATGATCATAAATGATTGGTGTTTCAGTTTTACAATGAATTGGCACAGGATCCAATGCTGACTCGGGAAAAAGCTGAAATCAGGTAAAAATACCTCAGTCATTATGGAATCAGAAAGTGAAATTGAATTATCAAGTTGAGATTTAGGATCATATTCATGCTCAAGTTCAATCTCAGGAAAAGATAACTTGTCAAAATTTCAATGGAATTTGAAGTTTGGTCAAGTTCAGATGGGTGTGCTGAAATTGAATCTTGGTTTCTAAAATGACAAGAGTCCTGGGTCAGATCAATAGAGTTAGGGATATCTGAATTGGTCAAAGGTTGATAATATAGAGTTTCCTCATTCCAATAAATGATAACCAATTGACTCAATTGTGTTTCCAACTTATTGATAGACTGAGAAGAAGATTTTTGAAATTGTAGTACGGACTCCTGTAAGATTTCTATACTCTTTTCTAGATGTGATATTTCTTCAAGTGGATGTTCTAGAGAGGGAGTGTAGGAATCTTGGTTTTGAAAAATTTATGAAGAGTGTGATCCAACATTTTTTGAGATTGTGGCTCGGACTCACGCAAGAGTTCCTTACTCGTTTCCAGGACAGATGGTTGTTCATTATGAGGAGGTGGAACTGAATAAGACTCTTGAAATATTGTGAAATTGGAGAGGCCATCATTTTCTAAAATTGTCGCTCAGCCTCTTGTAGATTGGCTTCTATACTCTTTTCTAACTCGGATTTTTCTTCAATTGGTGGTTCTAGAAAAGGAATATAGGAAGCGAAATCGGGAAATGAATATTATGAAAATTGTGGACAAGATGGTTGAAAATTTGACTCGGAGGAGGTTAGTCCCCATTGACTCTGTGAAGAGTTAAAATTATTTTTGAAAGGTTGGTCATCAGATAAGCGGTATGGGTTATATTGAGTTGAATACTTCTAATCCCGATTATTTGGTTGGGTTATGTTGTTCAAAGCTGGGTTGGAGCTATTCAACAATGAGGCTGTTGTGAAATATGGATTCATATTAGGATTGAAAGAATTATTGTTATTGAATTCTATTTCACAAACAATCACAAACAAAAAAAGAAAAAGCAAACAACAAACAAAAGAAATAAAAGCAAAACCAAGCCTATACTAGGGTTGACCTAGACCTAGACGACTCCTAACTGGTCGATTACCTGGGGGAGGTTGTTGTATGAATCCGACCACAGGCTAATCGGCCAGGTAGGGGCAAAATACGGTGGGAGGTATCCGCGCGTAAGCAACGGGCCTTAATTACGCCAAACCACGGTTTCTTTGAGGCGTAACCTCTTAATCCTCAACCTTAGACACTGATTTCACAAGAGTAAGATTCAAAATAAGTTCCACCCTCGGTCAATCTCTTAATGAGTCTGAGATGTCCCTAGGGGCCAACGTCTATCAATGTTTATTAGGGCTTGGGCTGTGTGAGTGGGGAGGTGATTTTAGGCTAAGGAAGGGTAATGAGATCCCCACCTTATCTTGTATGTGTTTTGCTCTTAAGTTCAATTCGTGCAAGTGTGCAATATAGACAAGAATATAACACAAAAAGCGAGTAAATCACCCATGTGTTTGTCCTATGCTATATGCAATGCTAGATATACACCTCAGTCCAGATCACAACAACAGAACAAAATACAGTATATTGGAATTGAATTTGACATGTGCCTAAATGCAAAGTCTAAACCGTTTTAAAAGCATTCAATTAGCATATTTTAGTTCTTTAATTATTGCAGTGTGTAGGCAATCGAAGCTGGAAAGTAATAATACAAATCAACTAGCTATTACAATGAACACAGCCCAGCATAACAAGATACACAATTATCTCAAAAGCGCTGCATATCCGCGGCAAAAGTTGCGTTGTCGCGGCTTGTCTTTAGAAGCTGGGTCCCTGCTTTCTAAAGCAGGGAGATGCAAAACTAGTGTTTGTTCTGCAATGTTAAACTCCTGTAAAGATTATCTTGCACACCAAAACAGAGAAGAAAATGTTAACAAAAATGTGAGTTTAAACCATTTCCATCCCCAGCAACGACGCCAAAAATTTGATCGGGGCAGAGCCAACACTTTAAAATGTGTATTTTGTGAATCAATGTAAAAGCATATGTGTTCTAATGTTCTCTCGATACTTTCATTATAGCATTGGCTCAACGGGTCGAATCCACAGGGACGGGAGGCGATAAAAGCATTAACGGTTCTTATTCACGTGTTATGTTAACAAGTTCTTCTTTGTTAAAGAATGAGAAAAAGAAAATAAAAGAAAATAAATCCAGAAGTGATAGGTGAGGAGAAGGTGATGAAAGCGGCGATGTGATAATAAAAGAGAAGTGATTTTGAAAACAAAAAGAAGATGAAACAAAGGTGAACTAAGAAGTTGGTGAGAACAACAATGGGAAAATGATAAAAGGGTTTTGGAAATTAACTTTTAAAATAAGAATAAAGAAAACTCATGGCTACTAACTACTAATTGATGCACTAACTATGCTAACCTCTTAGTGATAATTGCCTCACATGGATCCTTGGCCATCACTAATCCTTGGCTTCAAGAGACGATACAAAGCATGGCACATAAGATTCTTCATCAACATTCAAACAACACATCCATACCACACAACAAGTTGCAAGCAACTATTAAATCATCAAAACCGGATAGAGGTGAGCATGAAATAAAGAAGACATTGCAAGTTAGCAAGTTAGTGGGTTAGATATAGAAATGTTAGAATCCATCATCATGAGACATCAATGGCTCTTGCAAGAGCAAGGCCTTGTAGAGGCTACTAGATTCATGTGGATTATCAAGTAAGTGGTTAGATGATTAATGGTTAGTGATTAGATTGCCATGAGAAGAAAAGTTAGCTAAGCATCATGCAGAAGATGGAGGAGATTACAATGGAGAAGAAAGGAGATCCCTTTACATAGATTGTCAGCATCTATTACATCAATCCCTCTCTTTCTCTCTCTGAATCTCTCTGCCCTAATACATGATCTAAAAATGAAATAAAAGTATAAAAGAAAGAAGAAGAACACCTACACTACACTACACTAAAAGATAGAAAATCTTGCCTAAATCCAAATCTACTTGCGTTTCAGGCCTCTGCAGGGGTTTTTATAGGCGAAAGAAGACTCTGGAAGGCGAGAAGAGTCACGCGTCGAAAATTGACGTGTGGGCCCACCAAATTGCCACAGAAACGTCGCATTTGTCGCGTTTTCGCGGCAAAACCAGGGACTTAGGTCCCTAGTTTTGGCAAGGAACTTCTCCTGGCTTCGAGGACCTTCCTGGTATATTCAGATTCTGGTATTTTTGCCCGGATATTCGTCTAACGTGCGCAAGGATCTAGGTTCAATGCATCTTCTAGAAGCCCCCTTGCTTGGCCTCCAAGAAATCCGGATTTAATTACCCAAAATAGGTTTAATTAAGCTCTTATTACTCCTTTACCCTTAGACTCTTGATTTATCTACAACAGAGACCAAAACACGATTTAGACCGACATTTTATTCATAAATCAGAAGGAAAATGAGATATAATAATACAGAACTGTAGACTAATCACTGACCAGTCAGCGTAGGCGAGCCTTTATCTTTCAGGAGGTTCCCCGAGGGGATCATCAAGGTGTATATGACCCGTATAGGCTGCGAGCTTGCTCAGGCAGTTATCGAGGCTTTAACCTGTCATTGGCTAGACCTGAACAGCCGGCTGAGCGAGCCTTCATCCTTCAGGAGGTTCCCCGAGGGGTGCTATCAGGGTGTATAGGACCTATGCAGGATGCGGGCCTGCTCAGGCAGTCATCAAGGCTTTAACCTGTCATTGGCTGGACCTGAGCAGCCGACATGGGCTAGCCTCCATCTTTCAGGAGGTTCCCTGAGGGTGCCGTCAGGGTGTAGAGGACTCGTGTTGGCTACGAGCTTGCTAAGGCAGTCATCGTGATTTTAACCAGTCATCATGATTTTAACCAGTCATTGGCTGGACCTGAGCAGTCGGCGTGGGCCAGCCTCAATCTTTCAGGAGGTTCCCTGAGGGGTGTCATTAGGGTGTAGAGGACCCGCATGGGTTGTAGGCCTGCTCAGGCAGTTACCGGAATTTTAACCCGATATTGGCTGGACTTGAGCAGCAGGTGTGGACGAGCCTCTATGGGGAGACTGTGCACTATGCTTGGGGTAGATACCTGAGCAGGGAGAAACGTAAGTAGCAAACGATTCTTTCATTGAAGGTTTTTCATGACTTACATATAATATCGCTTTAAGTGAAAGAAGTTCCACTACTCATTGAGTTGGCTCCCGCCCTAATCGGCTAGGGTATAGGATCCGTTGCCTCCATGAGCAATAATGATGTAGGGACCTTCCCAGTTGGGCCCTAATTTTCTATGATCCTTCTGCCGAGTGCTCTGAATCACGTACCTCAGGATCAGGTCTATGATTTAAAATTCTTTGGGCTTCACCTTCTTGTGGTGAGCCACTTGGATTTGCTGTTGATATGCTGCGATACAGATTTGGGCCTATTGATGTCTTTCCTCTTAGTGATCAAGCATCAGATAGAGCAGGGTGTCGTTCTGATCTGGGACCACTCTTACCCGGAGTGTTGGTATGCTGATGTCAACCGGGATGATAGCCCCCATCCCATAAGACAACGAGAATGGGGTTTCTCTGGCAGAACGCGTTTGGTGGTCCTGTAGGCCCAGAGTACTCCAAAAAGTCTTTCCGCCCATTTTCCTTTAGCTTTAAACAAGCTTTTGTATAGGTTGTCGAGAATGGTGCGGTTGCTGATTTTAGCATGGCCATTACCTTGAGGGTAGTAAGGTGAGGAGAATTGGTTGGTAATGTTGTATTTGGCCAGAAGCTGGCTACTTGCTCGCTGATGAAGTTGGTCTTGTTGTCAAAGATGACAGTGCGGGGAATCCCAAAGTGGTATACTATGTTCTGCCAGAGAAACTTGATAATTTGTTGTCGACTGACCTAGAAGAGCTGTATTGCCTTAATCCACTTGGTAAAGTGTCGGTGGTGACTAGTAAGAAACGAAGCTAAGGTTGTGCTCGTGAGAGAGGCCCGACTATGTCCAATCCCCATTACATGAAGGACCACGAGCTGTGCAAACTGTGAAGGTTAGAGCTTGGCTGGTTTGATGCTGGAGCGAACATCTGGCATTATGGGCATTTTCTCAAGTAATTCTTGGCGTCATCGAACATCTTAGGTTTGATGACGTTGTAGGAGAGGGAGCATCCTCCCGCGTGGTTTCCACATTCTCCATCATGAATTTTCTGCATCACCTTCCGAGCCTCCTCCGAACCAAGATATCTTAGTATGGGTCAGGGTGAAGGTTGGAGAAGGATTTCTTGTACAGTATGCCTTCGAGAAGTATCGTACGAGTAGCCATGTGTTGGAGTTTTCTTACCTCTGCTATATCATCTGGAAGCATCCCATCCTTTAAGTAAAAAATGATGGGACTCCTCTACCACTGTGAGGTGTCGAGGCGTAGGACCTCTCCAGGCAGTTACTCAATGCTTGGATTACTGATGTGCTCGACGGGGATTTTCTGCCTGAACTGGAACTCCACAGCTGCCCCTAGGTTGGCAAGTGAGTCTACATGGTTATTTACAGACCTGGGGACCCACTTGAAGTCGCATTGGGCGATTTTGGGCTTTAATTTAAGAATGAGTTATAGGTAGTCCACCATCTGAGAGTTTCTCGTGATGTATTCCCGGAGACTTGGTTGACTACCAGCGAGGAGTCGCAGTGAACTCCATAACTCTGAGGGTAATAGCCACTCAGAGCCCTGCTAAGACAACTTCATATTTCGCTTAGTTGTTGGATGCAAGGAAGCCTAGGGTGAGGGACTGCTCGATGATGGATCCTCCGGGGTGGCGATAATGATTCTGATTCCTGCCCCCTTGCTGGTCAAGGCTCCACCAACATTCAGAACCCATCCTTCAAGTTGGTCAGTATGCCCTGTGATTTCGGGGGTGAAGTCGGCGATGAAGTCAGCTAGTACCTGGCCTTTAATCACTATTCTTGGCTCGCATTTGAGCCCATAGGATCTGAGCTTTAAGGCCCATTTTGATATCCTTCCTGTTGCTTTCGAGTTTTCCATGATGGACCTTAAGGGGTACTTGGTGAGAATCGTGATCGGGAAGGTTTGGAAGTAGTGTTTAAGCTTCTTCGAGATGATGAAGAGGGCCAATACTAGTCTTTCCAGCCTTTGGTATCTGGTCTGAGGCCATTTATGGTGTGACTGACATAGTATACTGGTTTCTGGGTACCTTCTTTCTCTCAAATCAAGGCTCCGCTCACTACTGACTCCGAGATAGCGAGGTAGAGGTACAATGTCTCTCCCGAGGTAGGTTTCGACAGCAAGGGGTAAGACTAAGTATCTTTTCAACTTCTGAAAGCCACTTCTCATTCTTGTTCCAGCAGAAGTTCGCTGCCTTTTTCTTTAAAGCTTGGAAGAACGACTTGCATTTGTCCGTGGATCGACTGATGAACAAATTGCGGGCTGCAAGACACCCGTTCAGCATCAGGACCTCCTTTATACAGGTGGGCGATCTCATGTTCATGATTGCTGATATTTGGTCGGGGTCAGCCTTGATGCCCCGTTGGGTGACCAGGTATCCTAAGAACTTTTCGGAGGCTACTCTGAATGTACACTTCTCGGAATTGAGTTTTACCTCGTATTGCCTGAAGAGATTGAAGGCTTTGCTAGATGTTGGAGGTGCTCTATGCGTGTACACTTTTCACTAGCATACCATCCACATATATCTCCATGGTGTTTCCGATAAGGTCCTTGAAGACCTTATTTACCAACAGCTAGAAGGTGGGGACCCTATGTTCTTGAGTCCGAAGGGCATCACCTTGTAGCAGTAAATTTTTTGACCTGCAGTGAAGGCTGTCTAATCTTCATCTGGTGGGTGCATCCTGATCTGATTATAGCCGGAGTTAGCGTCTATGAAGCTAAGGAGCTCGTGTCCCGTCGTAGCTTTCACTAGTTGATCGATCCTCGAGAGAGGATAACTATCCTTTGGAAAGGCTTCGTTAAGATTTGTAGACTCAATACAGACTCTCCACTTCCCATTCTTTTTCTTTACGAGGATAGGATTAGAGAGCCAGTCAGGGCATAATGTTTTTCGAATGAAGCCAGCCTGGAGTAGGCGATCAACCTTGTTACTAATGGCGTGGCTCCTTTTCTTGTTCATTCTCCTAGGTTTCTGCTTTACCAGTTTAGCATCCGGTCGTATGGAGAGCTTGTGACAGATAATTTCAGGGTCAATCCCCGGCATATCAGCGGGAGCCCATGCAAATACATCTGTATTCTTTCGATAAGAATTATTTGAACAATACCTTCTCCCGTGGATGCAGGTTTGAGCTGATATGGAGGGTCCGTTCGGGGTGATGGGGATTTACCCTGAATAACTCCAGCTCTTCCTCAGTCCTGCTATCGGGATTCCCAGACTCGGTGGGTGAGTCAGGGTCTAGGCTTTCGCCAAAGTTTGATTGCTATTGATCAGCAACCCTCTTCTATTTCTTATCCATAGAAGAGTCTTCATTGGGGTCTGCTCGGGATGCTTTTAGCATCCAACCCGACCTCTTGAGAGCAACTGCAACAACTGTTCTGGCTATCGCTTGGTCACCCCTTATATTGGCCATTTCGAATGGTGTGGGGTACTTCAACAACTGATGATAGGTGGACAGAACCGCTCTCATCATGTAGATCCATGACCTCCCATTGATAGCATTATAGGGGACGGGATGTCTAGGATGCAAAACTCAGTCATGACTGAATGGATCGGCTCGGATTGGGAACTCGACAGTGCCCGGGGAACGTGCCTCGTTCTCATCGAATCTGTAAAGAAGCGACTGGGTTCGGGGGGGATCAATTCTCGGGCTAGTATCCTCCATTCGATCGAGGGTGTGATTGTAAAGGATGTTGACGCTACTTCCCCCATCCACCAGAATCTTTGACACTTTACAACATCTGATGTGTGTTGTCACTACTAAGGTGTCATTGTGCGAAAAGTGTAAGGCATATGAATCTTCTTCCGAGAAAAAGACTGGCCCATTAGAAGACGTAGGGGGGTTAGTTACTATTGTTGGATGACTGTCCATGCAGGCTTCATTGACATAGAGAGTCCTCTCCTTGGTGGTGGTGCCTTCTATCGAGGAGTTGCCGAAGATGGCGTTCACCTTTCGGTACTGAACAAGGGTGCTGCCTCTGTACTCTAACCTTCAAGGGTAATTTGAGATTAAGAATGAACTCCAAGAGGTATCCCTCGTTGACCAAGTCCTGGAGCTACTGTTGTAGGGTCCGGCAGTCCACCGTGAGGTAGTCCCTCCCATCATAGGATGTGCAGTAGTCACCAGACCCTGGCCCTCTTTGTTTAGGAGGGAGGGGTCTGGCTGGATTCCTGACCCAAGGCTGATCTTTGATAGCATTGAAGATCTGGTCGATCAGTACGCGGAATACGGTAAGTCGCACTCTGCCTCACCTTCCTTGCTGGATTCGGCAGCGCGCCTTGATGGATTGCGGACGACTGAGGAGTTGTGGCTCGAATTCTTCCTACGGGGGAATTGTGGCTTCAGCTTCTTAGCCTCGAGGCCTTATCTCGAGGAGCAGTTGAACATAGTCTGGATCGCTTCTTCAATTTGAATATACTTCTGAGCCCAAACAAGAGTATCCCTCATCCTGGTGACATCATTCTTCACTAGGTGTTTGTAGAAGGATTGGTGATCTGCAACCCGCAGACACATCCTTATTGCAGATGTATACCAGGGCCATCTAACTCTGAAAATAGCTAACATAGTTCTTTAGGCTCTCCCGGCTTTCAGTTTTACTGTGAGGCGGTGATTTTTGTTCCTCTGAAATTGCCTCGGTCACTCACAAAAATTCCGGAGCAAATTCCTCGAGAGAGAATAGAACCAGTGGTATGCTACCCTCTTAAGGCTAGATGGAAATGCTTGACAGAAGAGGAGGTCGTCATTGGTTTAGACTGCCATCTTGTCCTGGTACTGGCAGAGATGAAGGAGTGGGTCGGAGGTTCCGAAATAATGATCAAAGGATGGCATCACAAACTTCTTCTAGAAGCGGAGCATGGTGATCTCTCTTGATTACGGGGAGTCAGTGGGCCTCAACCCGCTGTACCCCATCTCTTTTGAGAATTGTTGACTCGGTTGGTTGAGTCGCTCCTGAACTAATTTCGCTATGTCCTTAATTCGAGGGAACTTTGGCATTCGAGAATGCCAAGTGTCCTCGGAGTCCTCTTCATCTTTGTAGGTCTCCGACCGAACGCACATCGAACTTCCTGTGGAGCGAGTAGATTCCTGTTCGCGCGTTGGCGTAGAAGGCCCGTGAATTTCTTCCCGCAGTGGGAGAAGATCGCGACCCCTATTGTACTCTGATCTGTTTGAGCAAATGTGTCAGACACGGGTTACCGCCTCTTTCTCGCGGGTAGCTGCCTCACGAAGACGGATCATCTCCGTGCGCTGATTCTCCAACTGCTTCCGCATGGAGGAAAGCATCTAGAGGAGTTGGTCTTTGTTGAGCGAAGGTGCGGATTCAGCGATCTGCCTCCTGAGAGGCGATACGGCAATAGGATGAGAGTCATCCATGTCTGAGATGTGGACGTCTGATAGAGTGGGCCGACAGTTTGTTGGTTCTGCCGCCCCTATTACTTTGGCCGCTTTCTTCAGAATGACGTGGTCGACTGTAGTCTTGTTGATACTCTTTCTCGATGGAGCCATGTCGATCATGCTGGGTAGCTTCGAAGGAAGAAGTAGGGTATTTTGATGGAGAGGCCTCGATTGTGACTTCAAAACTTCTCAATGAAAGTACCAAATACAGTGGTAATTTCAAGGGAATCAATTCACGCACCAAAATAGGAAAGTGGACGGAATCAAATATAGAAAAATCCAATCGCAAATATAGTGAATTACGTGAAAAACTCAGGAAAAAATCACGAAGAGTGAGAGAGAAGTTTCAATATATCAATGGCAATTTCGTAGGGTTCTTTAAATTTAGGTGAACGTGAGGTTCTTTTCTCATTAGAAGGAATCTTCTATTTATACAAATCATGTCAAATTGATAGATGTAGGGAATCTTGCTCAATTTTAATACTTAAATCCCTTATCTAGCTTAGGATTGAGCCAGACGCCCTGATTTGGATGGTGTAGGACAAAGTTCATCTCTATCTGGTGATTCGGGCTTGACTGTAGATAAGGATAAACTACCCCCAGGACATTTCTGTCTTATTTAAATTAAAATTGGGCTTAAAGATAGAGATCTCTGTAATCAGATCTTACCCTTATGTCAATCTCCCGACAAGTTTGTACTCCAAACAAGGGATGATTTGGATTAACCGTTCCAGAAGTAACCACGCGTCGCATATCCACGTGAGAGAGAAAGTAACAATTACAGTTGGGTTACTTTCTGACACCCTGAACCTGCATGTCTAGATTCTGGAGCTTGGCCCATGTAGGATCTTTATGGAGATTAGAATGGCAAAACATAAGCGTGATGTATCAGCGGTTGATTGTCCGTACCTCTTTTCTTCCAGCCTCCTCTTGACCGACGCTCGTGATTCTTTTGCTGCTCGAAAGCATCTGTTATATTATTCACACTTTGTAAATCTCTTTGTAAATCATATCTTGTATCCCCTAGTGATGTAATATTTATGTAATATTGTATCATGCTCTGTGATAATAGTGTACTTGTATTATTTCATTGGAATATATACTACTATTGTGCTTCTGTACTCTGATTCTTACTTGTACTTATGTTTAGTGTATATATGTGAGGGTATTTTCGCTCTGCGTATATATGTCGCAATAACGTCTCCGTAACCGCGGGATCAATGTGTTACAGACTGCGATCATGCTCACGTCCCATATAAAACAAAAATTATGGTGTTTTATGCAGAGATGTGACTCAGGATCGCAGTCCTCAGTATCAATGGTTACAGGAAAAAATAAAAAGTAATAAGTGATTTTTCTTGACAAAATACTTGTTGTCCTCCTTTTCGAAGAAATGTTTTATTAATTTTTGTTTTTGAGGCTCCATCTCCTTATATAGTTTGCTCTCCTTAGATTATAGTGTTTCATGCCTTTTTGTTTTTCAACAATGTTTCCATGGAAAAGTAGAGGTTTTCGAAAAACTTGAGAAAAAGAATTACAGGTAGTTTAAACAGAAAATTACAGGAATCTTCCATAAAAATGGTTCTAGGGAAGTGTACCGATATGAGTCTAATCAGAGCGCGATCACTTTGTTTCGTTGACAATGCGACCAACAAGTCTCGAATTTACTGCTGGGAATTTCTTCTCGTCTGGTTCGAGAATTTCCTTGATGCTGATGTGGAGTTGAAGGATTAGGGTGTCAGAACCCTGTATTAATCCTGAGAATGAGGGAAAGAGTCTCTCTATTCTCTTGGAAAGTAAGAAGCGACCTCTTGTTTGCCTCTGTCTTGTGTATGCCTATTTTTTCTCTTTCCCCCTATTCTTAGCCTAATGGTGGGCTATTTATAAGCTCAACAGGGGTAAGCATCTCCTAAAAATCAATGAAAGTTGTTAAATGAGGATACAAATAACCTATAATGCCTATCCAACGAGGCTAAATAGCCTTCGATGAGGCTAGAATAGCCTCTGGCGGAGCTAGCCAACACTCGCTGGCTTTAGGGGAGTTAGTATCCCCTTGATTATCTTCTTGTAATGAGGGATATTAATGGGGTGTAACCGCCCATTAAAAGTGGCAATTAACCTCACTAAGTTAGTAGGGGCATTAGTGATAATCCTACTCCAGGGATTTGAAAAGGTCAACAGACCTAAAGCTTTGCTTGTACAGTGACACTAAGCTTGCAGCGTGATCGGGAAAAACCGTGCACAAAAAGTGTATGTTTTGAAATCACAAGTTAAAAGTGCATGCTTTGGCTTCCTTGATACTTCTGTTAAAATACACCTAGAGGGGGGGTGAATAGGTGTAAGGCTAATCTAATGATCAATAATGTGGAATTAAAAATTTAATGCAACACACTTAGTGTAACCAACGAGTGTAGCCGAATTCCCGGTGAAGGGCTCTGGACTAACTCCTCTGAATTCCTCTAAATAAAAGTTGAGGTGCTATGTAAAGCTCTCTTGGTTAAACACAAGTATGGGCACACACAAACAACACAAGCATGTATATGATATGACAATATGAATCAATGCACAAATGTAAGAGAGAGAGAGAGTGGATCAAACGCAAACACCAAGATATGTTTCGAGGTTCGAGCACATAGCTCTACGTCCCCGCCTTCACACAGAAGGATTTCCACTAACTCGTCCACACAGGACTTCCCACACAGGGAACCTCCACTGAGGATTTGGGGCAAATACAATTGGGAGTACACAACTCCTCTCTCCAACAATTACAACCTCTACACTTAGAGGCAAGGCACAAAGCCTACACAATATCAACCTCACAAATGAGGGATAGGCACAAAGCCACCACTCCAATAATCACCTCTTCACTAAGAGGGATATTAACACAAATAAAGGAGGGTTTACAACTTGGTGATCTCAAAGACCACAACCAATTTCTTTTCCCACAAAACAAAGATCCTAATAGATAGGATCGTAGATAAGCTCAAGTGTGAGAAATAAAGAGTTTGGAAATCAAAAACTCAAAGAAAAACTCTTGGGAAAACTTCTAGAATTGATATAAAAATGAAGATAAAAAACAATCCTAAAGATTTTCTTTTTCTTTAAATTTTCCAACCCTTTTAAAACAAATAAAGATCAAATCTTTAAACTTAAAAACTCTTTTGAAAACTTGTATTAAAACACTTGAGAAGATGGAAATTTTTGTTCTAAAAATTCTTGTTGAAAAATCAACTCAAAAGGGGTATATGTAGCCCATTTGGAAATCTGCCCGTTGGCAGCTGAAAAGGGCCAGTTTGCCCTTCCGGTCGACCGACCAACAGTCAAAAATTTGACCGTTGAGCCCAGCGGTCGACCGCCGATCGACCGTCCCCAGAACTAGAGAGCAACGGCTCTCTGGCCGGTCGATCGCCCGGTCGACCGAGATGGATCCAGAGAGTAGAGCTCTCTGTCCGGTCGACCGCCTGGTCGATCGGAGGCATTTCCAGAGAGCAGAGCTTTCTGGCGGTCGACCGACCCGGTTGACTGGCCTCCCCAGCAAGGCTGCGTGCACGTTCTGTGCACGTCGGTCGACTGGCCCGGTCGACCGCTCACTGCTATGGTCGACCGGCCCGGTCGACCGGCAGCCTGCCAGCCAGATAGATTTGGGACTAAAAATCTTAAGTTTTTATCTTTTATAAAATCCCATAAAACACATAAATTCCAGAAAAATCAGTTCATGTTATATCTTTGAAATACAAACATGTTTGAGTAAAAATCAAATCATGTAAAACATTTTGAACCATTTTTGTGACTTAAAAAATTTGTCTTAAATCAAAAACTGTATTTTTCAAAACTTGAATTTTTGAAATGGAAATCCGATTTTTCCAAAACACATGTAAATACAAAAACATGATATTTAAACAACTTTGAAGTATATTGTATATGGATAGAATCCAATATACATGAAAGGTATTATATCTATGTTTTTGACATTAAATCCAAAAATAAGTTTTGTCTAAATACAAAACTCCAAACACATGAATAGTGTATCAAAATAAGTTTTTCTAAGTAGATGAAGCATATATGTATATAGATCAAATCTAATATACATTAAATCATGTAAACTTATTTTGATTCTATCTACTCATGAAAACCAAGATCGGTTAAACCGAAAACCAAACCAATAAACATGAAACGTGTGTGTGTTGTGAACTTGAGCATATCACACTATCTAATATTTACAATGGATCTACACAAAATCATAACTAAACAAACCGAAGCCTTCTTGTAGAACGTCGTCTCCAAGTTGACTCGATCCAAACGCGATCCAACGAGCTTGACTCCAATCGAGTGCTAGATGTGAACTTGACGCTCGAGCTCTTGAATCACCATGTGAAAGCTCCAAAACACCTATGTTGAAACTAATCACCTACTAATATCTTGGTTAAATATCTGAAACTAAATATCACAAGCTTATTAGTAAATTATAACTACATGAGTTAATCATCATCAAAACTAGAGTGGAAGGCCTCTGGGCCAACAATCTCCCCCTTTTTGATGATGACAAAACTCATGGAGTTATATATGCATGGATTAAAGTTACGCTTCAAAGAAGCTCCAACTTTACTTATGCATAGCAATAAACTATAAAGATATGCAATGAATATTAAACATGAATATGCATAAACATGCATAAAACAATGAAATAAACATGCTTTTGATACCAAATTTTTAAAATAAATTACTTCTCCCCCTTTTTAAAATAAACATGTTCTTAAATACCAGTTGAAAATATAAACTTAAAATAAACATGTTCTTAAATAATTGCTCTTGATACCAATAAAAATTTCAATAAAAACTCTTGATACCAATAATAAAATTTTTAATAAAAGCTCTTGATATCAACAAAATAAAACAACAAAATATGTTCTTGATACTAATATCCATGCTCTTGATACCAATATCAACAAAACATAAAACAAATATTTTTAATATAAATTTAAATAAACATGCATATATACTAAAATACTTCTCCCCCTTTTTGTCAATCATCAACAAAGGGGTTAAAGTAAACAATAAAACAATGTTCTCCCCCTTTTTGTCCGAAACAAAAATCAACTAGGGGTGAAATCAAAACAAAACATTATGATACCAATTGAAAAAATATATATATCAATTTAGTGCATCATGATACCAATTGAAAATAAATAAAACATTTTGAAGAAACCAACCAAAAAATTTTGATATCAATTGAAAGATATAAACATATAGGTAATTTTGATACCAATTGTAAAAATTAGTACCAATTGAAAATATTTTACACTTTTGATACCAATTTGAAAAACATAAACCAATATTTTTGGCTAAATACTAACTCATTTTACAATAGAGATACCAAATAGAGAATAATATCAATTTAATGTTTTTATACCAATATTGAAAATGAAACATATACCAATTGAAAATAATGAAACATATACCAATTGAAAATGATTTTCATTAGGAGCGTATGATACCAAAAAAAAATCAATATCATTTTTCAATCATTTTTCAACATAAAGTGTGGGAGTAGAATACCAAAGGTAAACAAAACCAATTAAAAGGTGAAATATGAATTTTCTCCCCTTTATGAAATACCAAACAAAATGATGCATAAACTTGTATAAGATACCAATTGAAAAATAATCAATTGAAATATAATAATCATTTAAGAAATCAAGCGTAGCATAATCAAAATTTGTGCTCAAAGATATAGAGATATAGTAAGCACAAATAAAATACATATATATGTATGAAAAAAATTGAATACCAATCGAAATTGATACTATTTGAAGTTTAAGCATACATATATAAGAACATATATGAGTATACAAAAAGAATGTCAATAGTGATACCAATTGAAAGGATACAATGATATCAATTGAAAACAAAATAAGATCGAGTGTATAACTCATACTTCCTACCACCCATTTCATGCATATGTTTTAAATAGATTTTCAATAATGAGCATACAAGGCATGGTCGCCCAACCAACCGCCCTTGGAAGGGTAGGGATTTTCAAAAATAAGTTTGAAAATAATATAACACGTTTGAAAACTCTACCATATGAAGAATACCGCAACTAGTTTAATGATAAACTTGAAAACTAGTATGAAATCCTTCAAGTAAGAAATAAAACAAAAATATATTCATGAAGAACATATAAGTCACATGATCATCAAACACTCAAAAACTATAAGGCACAAATCATACTCATGAAAACAAAATCATAAGAAAATATTAAGTAAAGTGAGTGTATAAGAGTTATGTGAAACACATCATCATGAATATAGGCAATCAAGCTCAATATGAAATTCCTTAAAATATGAAAATCATCAAAACTAGAATCCTTCAAGGTATATGTATGTTTTGTACAAACTAGAGTATACAACACATATCCAAACATGAACGAGTCCACAAAAGTATATGCATGAAGGCAAGTGGCTCAAGAATGTATATGTATAACTAATAGTTTAGACAAAATAGACATATACATGAAGTTTAACATAAACATGAAAAACATATCAAAAGTATGGAATACAAGTCAAAATGTATGAATCATCAAAACTAGGCTATACTCGTTCATCTAATGGGACAAATGAGCATTCAAGTACAAACATATATAATCTATTTGTGGCTCACTAGTTGTACAAGTATATATCTAAATTTTAATGAAAAACTAACATCTAAACATGAAGCATAGAAATCAAAATAAAACTTATATGATCATTATGTAAATGCACATCCATTAGATCTATGATATACACAATAGCTTAAACTAAAGTTAGAACACTAAATATAAATCCATATAAATATGGGTGTCTCAAATACTAATCATGTATGTCATAGGACTAATAAACATGGCATATGGCATAATGAGCATTAAAACATGACATGCTAAAATCAACAATATGAAAAGCATATAAACATAAATGGGAGTTAGAGATCGTTACCAAAACCAATAGGGCACATCTCCATATCTCCAAACCATGGTGATCCTTCCACCAAACTCTCCTTGAAAGTGATGCATCCAAATTGTCATCTTAAGCTAGGAACGCATCCACCTCAAGGCACCATCACTCTCACGTCATGTGAGAGCCCACACCTACATCAAGTAAAATAGGAGTGGTCTTTGGTACCCATACTCTTTTGGGTCCATGGGGTTAGCTCTTTTCCTAACTCAAACAATTTATTTGCTAAATTGAATCATGTATCTTTTCAAAACAAAAATTAGCAAGGTGGCCCTTACGTCCACAATGTGTACAAGTGTACACATGAGGATACAAAGTGTTATGGGTGTGAACGTGGGAAGCATGTGTATGCCGTGGTTTGTGTGCATGCATAGGAGGAACTTGTTTCTTTCGAAACATAGATTCCAAACGTGTATGGTTCATGGCACAATGGCTCAAAGTGGAGCCCAAACAATCAACACTCTTATTAAGTATAGATATATCATTTTCAATTATAGAAGAGGAGGTGCATGTAATAGATACACTAGGTGGTGAAGCTATACTAGCATGACAAACATGTGAAACAATGTCATTTTGTAAAGTAGTTTTCTTTGAAAGCAAATCCAAATCCTTTGAAATAGAAGTAATTTGTTTTTCAAAGAATCATTTTCTCTTACAACAAAATCAAGTTTTGAAGTTAAGATCTCATTCTTCTTCAAAATATTTTCACAATCATTTTTACTTTTCAAAATTTCATTTTCTTTTAGAACAAGGTCAAGTTTAGATTTCAATGAATCCCTTTCATTAGAAATCTCCACTTTCTCTTGCAAAATCAAATCTAGTTTTGAACAAAAATCCTTATTTTCTTTGTTAAGTCCAAAACTCTTCTTTTTCAAAAGATTATATTTTTCAAGCAATTTTTCACACAATGGAGAGTTCTTCATTCAAAGCATTGGCATCAATATAATCATTACTAGAAGAACTAGCATCATCATCATCTAATTGAGTTTCTGTGTTTACCTCAAGGGAGTCATTCCCTTGGACCATTTAGCAATGTTGCTCGGATTCTCCACTAGATTCATCCTCCACAATGGTTGGCGTTTGAACCTTGGAGGAGGTCAACGCGTGTTCCACACTGCAAAGGCGGAATCAAAGTTAGAAATCATAGAAAGATATTCTTTGTTAAGCGTACTTCTAAGTGCCTCAAAGGCTTGTGCATTGGCCTCTATATGCTTGCTATTACCAAGATAGGATTTCTGGTAGCGGCAAGGAAAACATGCAAGCCTAGGGTTTTAGGTACATGGACATCCTAGCCTTCCAAACAACAATATTGGAAGTATCAAACATAGGTGGGGTCATGAAGTCCATGAGTGAGTGTAAACAATATAAGTGTGCAAATGCAAATCTAGATTAGCAAACCAAGATCACACTCCTAGGTGGTTAAACCTAATATCAGGAGCGTAGACTCTGATACCAATTGAAAATACACCTAGAGGGGGGGGTGGATAGGTGTAAGGCTAATCTAATGATCAATAATGCGGAATTAAAACTTTAATGCAACACACTTAGTGTAACAACGAGTGTAGCCGAATTCCCGGTGAAGGGCTCTGGACTAACTCCTCTGAATTCCTCTAAAGAAGAGTTGAGGTGCTATGTAAAGCTCTCTTGGTTAAACACAAGTATGGGTACACACAAATAACACAAGCATGTATATGATATGACAATATAAATCAATGCACAAATGTAAGAGAGAGAGAGAGAGAGAAAGTGGATCAAACGCAAACACCAAGATATGTTTCGAGGTTCGAGCACACAGCTCTACGTCCCGCCTTCACACAGAAGGATTTCCACTAACTCGTCCACACAGGACTTCCCACACAGGGAACCTCCACTGAGGATTTGGGGCAAATACAATTGGGAGTACACAACTCCTCTCTCCAACAATTACAACCTCTACACTTAGAGGCAAGGCACAAAGCCTACACAATATCAACCTCACAAATGAGGGATAGGCACAAAGCCACCACTCCAATAATCACCTCTTCACTAAGAGGGATATCAACACAAATAAATGAGGTTTACAACTTGGTGATCTCAAAGACCACAACAAATTTCTTTTCCCACAAAACAAAGATCCTAATAGATAGGATAGTAGATAAGCTCAAGTGTGAGAAATAAAGAGTTTAGAAATCAAAAACTCAAAAAAAAACTCTTGAGAAAACTTCTAGAATTGATATAAAAATGAAGATAAAAAACAATCCTAAAGACTTTCTTTTTCTTTGAATTTTCCAACCCTTTTAAAACAAATAAAGATCAAATCTTTAAACTTAAAAACTCTTTTGAAAACTTGTATTAAAACACTTGAGAAGATGGAAATTTTTGCTCTAAAAATTCTTATTGAAAAACAAACTCAAATGAGGTATATATAGCCCATTTGGAAATCTGCCGTTGGCAGCTGAAAAGGGCCAGTTTGCCCTTCCGGTCGACCGGCCAATCGACCGGCCAACGGTCAAAAATTTGACCGTTGCGCCCAGCGGTCGACCGCCGGTCGACCGTGCCCAGAACCAGAGAGCAACGGCTCTCTGGCCTGTCGACCACCCAGTCGATCGAGCTGGATACAGAGAGCAGAGCTCTCTGTCCGGTCGACCGCCCGGTCGACGGAGGCATTTCCAGAGAGCAGAGCTCTCTGGCGGTCGACCGACCCGGTTGATCGGCCTCCCCAGCAAGGCTGCGTGCACGTTCTGTGCATGTCGGTCGACCGGCCCGGTCGACTGCTCACTGCTACGATCGACCGGCCCGGTCGACCGGCAACCTGCCAGCCTGATAGATTTGGGACTAAAAATCTTAGATTTTTATCTTTTATAAAATCCATAAAAACACATAAATTTCACAAAAATCAGTTCATATTATATTTTGAAATACAAACATGTCTGAGTAAAAATCAAATCATGTTACAAATATTTTGAACCATTTTTATGACTTGAAAATTTTGTCTTAAACCAAAAACTATATTTTTCAAAATTTGAATTTTTGAAATGGAAATCCGATTTTCCAAAACACATGTAAATACAAAAACATGATATTTAAACAACTTTGAAGCATGTTGTATATGGATAGAATCCAATATACATGAAAGGTATTATATCTATGTTTTAGACATTAATTCTAAAAATAAGTTTTGTCTAAATACAAAACTCCAAACATATGAATAGCGTATCAAAATAAGTTTTTCTAAGTAGATGAAGTATATATGTATATAGATCAAATTTAATATACATTAAACCATGTAAACTTGTTTTGATTCTATCTATTCACGAAAACCAAGATCGGTTAAACTGAAAACCAAAACCAATAAATATGAAACGTGTGTTGTGTGTGAACTTGAGCATATCACACTATCTATTACAATGGATCTACACAAAATCTTAACTAAACAAACCGAAGCCTTCTTGTAGAACGCCGTCTCCAAGTTGACTCGATCCAAACGCGATCCAACGAGCTTGACTCCAACCGAGTGCTAGATGTGAACTTGACGCTCGAGCTCTTGAATCACCATGTGAAAGCTCCAAAACACCTTTGTTGAAGCTTATCACCTACTAATATCTTGGTTAAATATCTGAAACTAAATATCACAAGATTATTAGTAAATTATAACTACATGAGTTAATCATCATCAAAACTAGAGTGGAAGGCCTCTGGGCCAACATTCTGTTATAGTATGGTGGCTAAAGGGTCAAATCCACAAGGACGGGAAGCGATAGAAGCTTTACCGGTCGATTCACGTTTGTGTTAATAGTTATTCAATGTTTTAAAAATGAAAAGAAAGGAAAATAAGAAAGAGAAGAATACGATGGAAACAAAGAAGTGGAACATAGAAGAGAAGTTGTGTTTTTGGGCTTTTAAACAAATAGAAAGAAAAGATAAAAAGAGATACAAGAAAACTCATGACTACTAACTACTAATGGCTACACTAACATGCTAACCTCTTAGTGATAGTTACCTCACATGTATCATTGACTATCACTAGTCCTTGGCTTCAAGAGTTTTACAAAGCATGACCCCATAAGTTCACTTTCACATCCAAACTCAACAAACAAGAGCAAGGTACATTTAAACCATCAAAACTAAGTAGAGCAAGTATGGAATAAAGTAATGACAACTTGTTAGAGAGTTAGATGTTAGAATGTTAAAATCCATCATCATGAGCCATCAATGGCTCTTGCTAGAGTAAGGCCAAGTGGAGGCTATTAGATTCATGTGGATTATCAAGTAAAGAGTTAACATAGTTAGTGCTTAGTAGTTAGTTGCCATGAGAACTAAACATATAAAGAGTTAGAAAGAAGAAAACAAGTAGAGATAAAGAGTGAATCTTTCATAGAGTTTCACCCTCCATTACAAGCACTCTAACTTTCATCCTAAGAATCACTCTTTTTCCTATTACAGATCTACAAAAATGAAAAATACAAAAGAAGAAGAAGAAGAACTAAAACTACCCTAAAGAGAAGAAAACCATACCAAAAACTCTCCTCTCTGAAAAGCTGCTTAACACTGGGTTTATAGGCAAAAGAGGGCACCAGGGAGGCTACACAGAGTCGTGCGTCGAAGCTCGACGCATGACTCCACAGCATGGCTGCATTTCTGCGGCCATGCTGCGGCTCGAGCTGCAGCGCCAGGGTATGCAGGGTATGATCTGGATATGCTACATGTATTCGACGCATGACTCCACAGCATGGCTGCATTTCTGCGGCCATGCTGCGGCCAGAGCTGTAGCGCCAGGGTATGCAGGGTATGATCTGGATATGCTACTTGTACAACCTACTGGTTCCTTATTTTCTGCTTCCAAGAGCAACAGAATGGGCTTCCAAAGTCAATGGCTATCTTTAGGCCTTAAAAATCACCAAATAAATAAGATTTTTGAGCTTTTCTTTGTTCCATGCCATGGACCTAGAAACACACAGAGAGATATTATTTAATAGAATTTAATATAGAATAAATGAGAAGATGTGATATGAAACATGCAATATAGAGACTAATCACACCCCCATACTTATCTTTTGCTCGTTCCAAGCAAAACAGAAAAACTATCTAAGAAGATTATTACACCACTTTCACAGGTGAATCGATTGCACTGAGCATATGCAACAAGCCATTAAACCTCTAGGTTTCCCCTAGAGGAGGAGTTTTGTCTCCTAGGGTTTTCAGCGTATTACACCCACAAAATCTATAATGAAAAAAAAATTAAATGTTAATATTTTGAAAATGCGTTTTTGAAATAGAGAAAAGTGTTGAAGTATTTTTGCGAAATTTTAAGTGATCCAAGGTCATAGGATAACCAGAAATTATTCTTTCTTAAACTAAGTTTAAATGCAAAATCTTGTTATAAATTAAATGTAAGAATTTAAAATTGAATCAATTCTTTGATCTTTCATAAAAACTCTTTAGAAAATACGCACTTTATGAACTGTGAAAATTTTTAGGATATCAACTCTAACTTTCATGCCATTAATTTATATCAATTTTTTTCTTTCCTTAATGTTCTTATGCTTCTAATTTACCCGGATAGTGAGCCTTTAGCCGGTTACTCCCAAATTAGATGATTTTAGAGAACTAGATGAGAAAAAATCCCTCGGTCTTAAGAACTTGAGTAAATAAGGCTACAAAACTAAAGGAGATTATTTTATTTTTGTCCACCATTAGGCGTGAATAATCATACTTCCTGAGGCATAACTACGCAACTTCAATAAGTAGTTTTCATCATTATTTTTTATGTATATATTTTTATGGCATTATCAGTCTTTGTTTCAATCCCAAAAAATTGCGTAAGTGTGAAGTGCATTTATCTAAGGCAAAAAAATTCGAGATCAAATTATCTTTTCAATTTACTTTCTTATCCTAAAATTTAAACAAGATCTATTATTTTGACTCGGTTTAAGAATTTATAATTTTAGGTCTTCTTAATTTCTAAGATCCTCTAACTTTCTTAAAAATAAATCAAACTATTTCTCTTATTTCAAAAATTTTTGTAAAAAGAAAAGAAAAGAGTTTCTATACAAAAGAAAAGTCTAAAAATTTTCTAAAAAGAATTGTAAAAGAAAGTTTAGAACAACCTATGTTAGTAAACCCTCCCCCATACTTATCTCATACATTGTCCTCAATGCATCATGAAAGTGTATATGCATGAAACAAAGGAAAGGGAAGTAGAATTACCTCATGGTTGTGGTTCCAGTGGTGGTCTGATTAGTCCACGAATTGTGGCCCAATCGAAATGCGTGGGGTTCGCAGGAACCCACCAGTAACCTCTCTAATATAACCCACAATTATGATGTATATATGGATGATTTTTATTAGGAATTTACCCTATCTAATTTCTAAATTTTAACAATAATTTTAGAGTCATTATTATCAACACCTTTATCCCAGAATGGAGTGTGAAATGATAGAATAACGGATTTGGACTCAGGAAGGACAGGAATTAATACCGACTCAGAAAATTTATTTGAATCAAGTAAAAATTTTAGAGTCAAAATTTGTTCAGGAAATGGGTCCAAACCCAAGAATTGGTATTCACACACTTTCTCTATCAATGATGTGTGATCGTAAGATATTGATGATTCAACTTCACAGTAATATTTTTGAATTTTAATTGAATTTAATTTTTTCTTTGATAAAATTTTTCTTAAATTAAATAAAATTCATGACAATTAGGAAGTACATCTTGGGTATCCTACATATTTTTATTAGATTTTAGAATATGTATTTCATGATGAAATTAGTGATATTAGCTACTGTACACTACGTGTTCGACGTATTGCCAAAAAGAATTAAAATATTCAAAATTACAAAATCACTGAATGCTTCCCTTCAGTCTGAAATCTCCTCCCTCATATCCAAACACCTCAGGGTCTTGCTTACATTGGGTTTTGTTGAGAGAAAATGAGAGAGAAGTGGAAAAGAGTGATAAAATTGGACTTTAGTCTATATGATTTTGAGATGGTGAAATTACCTCTTATATAGGCACTACAAATCCTCAAATAAATTCTGAGAGTAATTGGTGCGTGGGGAAAGATAATGGGTCATGTTGTGATGAGTGAAAGTTAGGGGAGGAAGAGTGGGAGAAGTTAGGGAGAGGGGAAATGGGAAGAGTTGAAGAGGATAAGTTTAAGGGTTAAATAATTGTGTGTAGGCTTTCCTTCCACACGCCAATGTGGCAAAGTTTTAATAGCTTAGGAGTTGGGGATGGGGGTTATGGGTTCAAAACTTGTGAAAAATACAATAAAAGGGGTTTTCTATTTTATTTTAATTTTAATTGCATTCTTTATATATATCAATATTTATTAGTTTATTTGATTAAACTCCTATTAATTCAGAAAAATCCTAAAAAATTCTCAAAAATAGAAAATATTATCTTAAACATTATTGTGAAGTTAGATCGTTGAAATTCATCCTCAATTGTTTATTAAAAATCTCGGAGCCAGTCTATGACACCGGTCAATCTTGAATTGAAATTCATGTCCAATAATTTCAAAAAAATTTCAGAAAATCTAGAAAAATTTAAAATATTGAGAAACAATATCTTGAGCTAAAACAGTCTTAATCTAGCTATCAGGATGATTAAATCAGGTATATACACTGTATCAGATACAAGTATTAACACACGTACATCAAGAACCGAGGGTAACAATTCTTGACACAAAATATGGTGAAGAGCTCAAGGATGAGGTGTCAATCACTCATCTCTTGGGCAAGGGATCTTTAAGTGGTTAGACTGCTTTTGACCATCTCACTTATTGTACCGCTGCGGGGATGGCTTCTTAAAGCCATACATGCCTAGTAGGTTTGCCAGGCAATTTGGATATGATCAACTGTACTTCAGTCATACTAATCCTCAATTGGGGTACATTGGTAGTCTGATTGACGCTGCACGAGCCTGGATATACTTTGTTGCTAGCTGCACAAGAGCTTGTTTTTGTATGCCTCTACGAGTTCCCAATATTTTAACTAGTCTGAGATTCTGCCAATGGTACCATATCTCTAACTCCTGTGTACGAAATTCAGGATCAATGCTTTAGGACTCAAACTAATTGCTGCATGTTTGAAGAGAAAAGTTGATGACTGCAAGCAAGGTTAGCGAGTTTATGTAGTAGATCTCCCCTAATTTGAAGCCACTAGCGAGGCGTCTGAAGCAGAAAGTCTGCTCGCTAGGGAAGCTGCTAGGAATATTGTTAAAGGCTCCGAAGAGGAAGGAGACGAAGGAGATTTTGATGTCCACTTAAACGAAAGTGGAAGACAACTTCTCCCCAAGGGCCTCCAAGGAAGAAGATAGCAGTGAGAGATTCCTCGGAGCTCATTGATGAAGCTGATGCCTTTGTTTTCCATTGATTGTCGAAGGGGAAAACTTACAAAATTTTGAAGAAAATTATAAGTAACTAAAAGAAAATTACGAGAACTCTCTTTCATAGTTTTGGAAAAGTGTGTCATGGGAGTCTGATCAGTGCGCGATCACTTTGTCCCGTTAACGACGTGAGTGATTGGATCTTCGAGTTTTCTTCTTAGAATTTCTTCTTGCCTGGTTTTGAAAATTTCTTGAAATTGGAAGATCAATTAGGGTACTAACACCCTGAAAGAGAAATGAAGTTCTCTAAGAAAACTTGAAAGCTAGAGAACTGATCTCTTGTTTAGCTTTTAGCAGAATTTGCTCTCTAATAAAGACTCTAGCCAAAATTTCAGCTAATGATCTAGCCTCCTCCCTTGCTCAGCCTCAGAATGGGCTATTTATATGCTCTGCAGGGGTGTTAACGACCCCTTAGAATTTAGCAGACTGAAACAATCAGTCTAATTTCGCATCTGAAGCTTAAATTAGCTTCTGGCGAAGCTAAACACAGCTTCAACAAAGCTAACGAGTGCGCGCGAAGCTACACTCGAGAGCCTACGAAGCTAATTAGCTAGTTTGGCTTAGGAACATTATAAATCCCTCCATTATCTCTACTAGTGGATCTTATAATGAAGAGACCATGGGCTAACTGCCCATTTAAGGTGGGATCCACCTCATCAATCCCATGTTTGGATTTGAAACGATCAGGATGACAACAAGGCTCGTAATGAGGCTTTTGAGTAAGCTCATAGCAGAACTATGAAAAAGCTTCATGCAAAGCTGAAAATAAGCTCTCAGTGGAGCTATGACAAAGCTTCATGTGAAGCTAAAAAGAAGCTAAATTCAATGATTTTGCAGAAGGTCCTGCTGAGACTCCTCTACAGTGCCAGTGCCTGAGAGAGAAGAGGCCACACCTCCCCTGACATTGGATTCTGTCATGTTGGATCTTGTATACAACAATATGATCCAGCATTGGGCCACATCGAAAGTTGATGTGCCAGCAACGATGGTTGAGATAGAAAAATGTTCTTCCTGCCTCACTGGCATTGGAACAACATGAGGACAGGCTTGGACCCTCAACTGAGTCAATTCCAATTTGCCTACTCCTCAGCTTCTTCGACCGCTGACTTGATGGCGGTCACTGGTACTGACTCTTCGACAATGATTGTTAAGCCAGCTCGTGCAGCAATAACTACTGATTTCAGCTTCCCGGAGATCACTCCTTTGAAGACTCCTTTTCCGAAGATCGCCTCTTCTTCTTCTTCGCTGGTGGTCATTCCAACTGTTCCAGAGTTGCCTATAATGACCATGCCTCAACAAACTTCTCCTTCAACCACTACCTCTCCACTGCTTGATGTTGATTTCAAAGATGATTCATTGAAGAGCTCGTTGATAAACTTTTACAAAATCTTAAGACACTGTTTCTCAATGATTTTAAGGGCACTCGAACCTCATTTGCTTCCTGAAGAGACTGATACTTTCTCAGGTTATAGAAAGTATCAGGGACATTGGAGGGGTCACCGAAGCTGCGTCCTTGAAAGAGTTGATCAACAATATAGAAAAGGACATCGGTGAATGGAGTAATCTAAATCAACTAGATCTCACTCCATTAGTTGAAGCTGAATTGGAGCATCTCTCTGAGCAAATGAAGAAAAACTATCTAGAGACGTCCCAAGAATCGGAGGCGATATCACAGGAGTTGAAGACTCTGCATACCCGAGAAGTGGATGTTTCAAGGCAATTGTAGTCTCCAGTGAAGCGCTTGATGCTCCCAAAACCAAATCAAGAAAGCGGAGGAGATATTGTAAGGGCCAACACTATCCTCTCCAGGTTGAGCCGGTGCATCAAGTTTAGACAATCCTATTGGAGGAGATAACTACTGAGAGTATTCAAATCTAACGCTCAAAAGCGGAGAAAAGGACAACCTTGGCAGAAATCAAGTCTCGCTTGGAGAAAGATGGCCGCCTTCAATCGGGAGGAGCTGAAGCCACATGCCATACTGAAGGCCGAGAAGAAAAGAGGAACAATTATCTGCTCTTAAAGTAAAGATCAAATATTATGAGAGATAATCTTGATTGTAACACCAATGTATCTTCTTTGCTTTTCATCAATCAATGAAGTTTGTTTTTGATTAATGATTGTCTGGTGTCTCCTTTTCTTGTTATTCTTAAATTTCTCGTAAAGAAAACTTAAATTAATCCTTGAAAGAACTGAAAATAAAGATAGAACTCTATGACTTTTATGCTCGAAAGAGTAGAGAAACATAACTAATTTAGTCAGAGGTTGAAAACATGATAGAATTAGTTAACAAATAGACCACCAAAAATTGGATGTGATTTTATAGATTAAAATAGAAACTTCTAGTGATAAAAAAGATAAATTGAATGTAGTAATCCGCCTTTTCAGATATGATTAACTGGACGTGACAGTAAGAATCACTAAGATAAGGATCCACTATTCAGAGGTAAAGAACTAGACATAACAGCAGTGAGATAGTCCTTACTGGACTGGGGGTAAAATCTGAAATCCGCCAGTGCAGAAGTGACGAACTGGACATAACTGATTAAGAATTGCCAGATTTGAAATTTTATCGTTCAGAGGTGATGAACTGAACATAACGATAAAAGAAAAGTCTGCACTAGATTATAGGATGAGGTTTGGCTATCTGTCGGTTCAGAGGTGACGAACTGGATATAACCGATTTGAAATTACCCTTTCTTGACTCTTCTCTTCTTCTTCCTTCTCCTCTTCCATGGTGCTATCGACCATGTCTCGATGAACCGAGACCGCCGGAGCGTTGACGAGAATAGACCCTATGTGCCATTCGACGGATTACCTCACCGGCATGCTCCGATTCCGCCTGCTGCACCGTCTCCGAATGGCGCAACTCAATGCAAGATTTCACGCCCTACGATCAAACTGGCGCTTCATGATGCATTGTTCATGGATTTATGATGATCAGATTGTTGGTAGATCAAGTTTACATTGAGCTGACGAGAAACTGCAAGATTTCATGGCATGATTCTAGATCTAGTGATGTGCCCGCAGATTTATTGTGTGATATTAGTACTGGTCTTGAGTTGAGTGGCAGCATTGGTCCTAGTGGACGTTTTAAGACTTCGATTCATCTTAGTGTTTGTACTGGTTTTCTTGATTCTCAGATGTTGGACTAGGCAATCTTTGCTTCTTTCTTTTCCCTTTTCTGCTTTGTCATGTAAAATTATTTCGCACTTAATGTTATATTTCATATCTGTTTGTCCTAACTGCAATTTGTGTTGCTGGTACATTAATATGGATGTATGTTTCAAGTCGAAAAATAATATAAAAGTGATAGATTTATATAGAAACTTACAGCAAGTCTTAATAGTTTAAGCATTTAGCTTAAATTAGTGTTGGACTAAGGCCATGTTATCTCATGAAAGACTGAGTATCTCCCCCAATATTAGCATCAAAGCCCATAAAAAGTCGAGACTAGTAATCATGAGATGGTGTTCACCCGTCAGTCTAACAATAACATATATAATGTAGTATAAAATTAGTAGTACAATAAGTTTTTTTAATAATTGAACTATAAAAATTTTAGTCAAAAAATTAGTTGCTAAATAAATCTCTGTATATTTATGGGCTATATGTGTATATATATCTTTATATATCGACAAAATCTGGACTTTCCAAAAAGTATATTGATGATACATTTCTTCATTTAATCATTCTCTCTCATGTCCCAAAACATTGAATTACTAATCTCCATACATTCAAGTGCCAAATATATCTCAAACCCACAAATTTAATACATTAGGTTCCCTCTATTAAAATGGGATCCCTTTCTTCTTGTTGAAGACAATCATGTCTGATCTCATATCCCTTTATTTAGGGATGTTTGTTTTCACTGAAGAGAGAGGAAGAGAGAGAAAGAGGAAAGAAGTGAGGAGTTCTAACGTTTGTTTCACTCGAAAAGAGGAGGCGAGGAGCTCAAGAGATTCGAGCTGGCTCTGACATGACAACTGAGTTCTGATGTTTCCGCTCAATTTCAAACTGAAAACGCTCGGAGCTCGTGTATCGAGACGACGAAATAATTATTTAATTTTTTCTCTTTTTCCCTCTCTTCTTCTCTTATTTCTTTTCTCTCCCTCCTGGTTCTTCCAGCTCTTTCAATTCCCTCTTCTAAAATCTGTTCTTTTCTTCTTTCTAATCCAAAAAAAATCATGACCCAAATTGCATTAAAGGCAACCCAGTCCCCAACTTAACAGCAACAGTTCGAACAGCACTCATATTTACACCCTTTCACTGTCACATAAATTGGGCCCACAGTTTGGGCAGAAAGTGGGAGTGGGTGTTCAACAGAACTTAATCATTTGACCTTTAAAACATCGGACCGTTACCCTTCCCAATATTTCAAACCTTAATCAGCATTCCCAAAATACCCTCAAAATCTCCCAAAATATCACTTCTCAGTTTCACTGCTCCTCCCTCTCTTTCTCTCTGATACTGTGCAAACCCATCTTCATTCAAGAAATCATTTCTTGCCTAAAATCTCCCCAAAAAACCCTAACTTTTGTGGGGAAAAAAGATTTTTTTTTTTTCCTTTCACTTGCGCTCCCAAGATTCCTTCAAGTTGATGCCCATATTCACTTGAATCTCCCCCCAAAATCCCCAATTTTCAAAAACTATCAGATCGCACCACAGGTTTTGAAGTTTCTTCAGATTCATGCCCAAATAACCTCATTCTTCGCATTTCTTCCATTTCTGACCTAAGTAGTAACAATCTTTGCTAAATTAAACAAGAATTCAGTATCTGGGTACCTGAAATTCCCTCAAATTGATGATCAAATAGCCCGAGTCTCCTCATTTTCTCCAATTTCTAAGTTTTTTTTTCTCCTTTCGATACTATGCCAGTCTCCACTAGGTCCCAGATCTCCGGCACGCCATCAGATTTCGGCCAAGAGCAGCGGGCCCCGCCGCTTTTCCGAAACCCTCACCATGGCTTAAGGAGAAGATGAAGGCCTTAACCCTCTTATATGAGCAGCACCAGAAACTAGCCGGGAAAAATCACCCCACCCTCCACCCTGTTCAACCCGAGACTCGGGTCTCGGTAACACACCACCCGAGCATCGAACTGCTTGATTCCAACCGCAAGAAGAAAGAGGAAAGGTTCCAACAAGAACAGCAAGAAGAGCTGGTCATGAGAGAGAATTCAGTCTCAAAGCTTCTCACAAAGAGGGCCATTGAGTTCTCAAAAACCAGGGCGAAGGAAAATGAGGAGAAGGAGAATCAAGAGATCAATGTCCCTGACCGCACTGAGGTCTACTCCTGTCCAAAGAAACAGTCATTCCCAGCATTGTCAACAAGGAAGCTGTCAATGGGCGGATTAGGCCCCATATCGGAGGGAATGGTGGTCAAGACTAAGAAGATGGAGGTGGGACCGACATTGAGTGTAGAGAGAATGGGAGAAGGATTATGGTGTTTGTGAGGTTAAGGCCGATGGACAAGAAGGAGAAGGAGGCTGGAGCTCGGTCTTGTGTTAGGATAGTGAACCGGAGAGAGGTTTATTTGACGGGGTTCGCATTAGAAACGGATTACCTAAGGCTTAAAAGGATTCAAGGACGACATTTTTGCTTTGATGCATCGTTCCCTGAATCGACGACACAGCAAGAAGTGTATTCTACAACGTAAGGTTTCAAAAAAAATTTCTTTCTTGATGAATATCTGATTTATGACTAATTCTTTTTATCAATAAGGAATCATTTTTCCCTTGTTTGAGTATTACATGTAAACTTTTAAGGCCTTGCCTGTGATGAAAAAGTTGTTTCTTCTCACATATATACCTTGTATTTATTGTAAAATTTCAAATTCTGCTGTTGGATTCAAGGCATAACTTAAACTCCAGAGAAAATCATATGATGTTTGAATTTTTCCTATTTTCTGAGCATTTATGCTGGAATGCGGGGATACTCTTTATTTATAGATGTGGTACTATTGTGTAGAAAGGGTGTTCTTTTACATAAAGACCTATATAGTTTTTTGGTATAACATTTTTATTCTACAAAATTTCAAATTCAATCAATGAAAGGCCTGGTTTTTATTCACTTGTGCATTTCCCAGACTAATGAGGGCTACACAAAATTAGGTTTTACCAATGTGATATTCTTTTTTTATTTTAATCAGAATTTGTTTTCCCGCAATCCCATTTCTTTTTCTTTTAGTAATTTTGATGGCTTGCCTGAATCCATCTATTAGCTTAGATAAATACTCTCTCTATTATGTCTTTTACTTGCATGTTAAGGTGCACCCTTCAAGACCAATGCTACTTGGGAAAATGTTTGTTCCTTTTCATTATAAAAAACACCCTTTCAATGCAATTTTTATCATAACTCCTGGAATCGATTCCTGAAAAATATCGAATCTTCTATTAGAAATATGTTTTCCTCCATCTAGAAAACACTTTTTTAATGCAATCATTTATCAATTCTTGAGATATAATAACGCCACAAAAAAAACTCCTAGGTCATTTACTTATAAATTAAAGTACGGTATAATATGTTTACACGTGCATTTATGGAAGTGGTTGCCCCATACATATACATATATACATACATACACACACACACACATAGGATAGACTTGGTTACATGTGGAAGGATCCGGGCTCGAATCCTTCCCACTCAAACTCAATCCCACGACATTCAAATACAAGATCTGCTCTGTTGAAGTTGATCACATTATTTAAAGTAACTAAAATAAAAAAATCAAGTGTTTTGAATACTTTTGCCCATCATCAAGTATACGTAAAATGGACGGCTGGAAATAACATTTACTTAGATCTATGACTTAAACCACATAAATTCTTGATCCGACCATTGATCATGATCTAAACATTTAAAAAACCCCACATACCAATTTTTGTTAGGTTTCAAATATTATACACTGTTAAACTAGTCAACTCACTATTTTGTCCGTTCATTTTGCGCCTACTTGATGATGGGCAAAAAGTATTCAAAACACTTAATTTTTGATTTTAGTTACTTTAAATAATGTAAATCAACTTCAACGGAGTGAATTTTGTATTTGAATATCGTGGGATGGAGTTTGAGTGAGATGATTTGAGCTCGAATCTTTCGCAGGTACCCAAGTCTACCATATATATATATATATATATATATATATATATATATATATATATATATATATATAT